>JAWQRP010000452.1:0-28055 GCA_033557875.1 Quadriops clusia
CGCAACGGAAACTCCGATTGAAATTATTTGGGTATCAATTGATTGGAAAATGCTACTACTGCTCGCAAAGGAAGTAGGGATAAATTTTTCTGAATGGAGAGTGGATTTGTGTTTCTAGGACGAAGATTTTATGACAAGTGAATTTATACGTAGGTTATACGCCATTTCTTAAAATCGTATAGGCTGGTTCAAATTCAGTATCCATTATTGTCAACTCTTACTATTTAGAGATGTACAATTGTTCGTCATAACTTTTATCATTGTTTAATGCAAAACAATGGCGACACTCAGAAAAGATTTTCTTTTGGGTAGTAATGGCGGTTTTCTATTGAGAATGCCAGAATAATAGAAATTTGATCCATCGTTCATAAAATATCTAAAGTTTTTCACAGTTTTTCGACAGAAATTAGGAAATCAGAGAAATTTTTTTTTTGCATTTTCTGTAAGATTCAGTGAACATTTCAAAAAATTAAATGCGCAAAAAAAAATTATTTTTTGTACGGAAGGTCGACACAGAGTTTTTTTTATTTTTTTATTATAAAGAGTGTTAATTATTTAAATTCACAAAATTCGAAAAAATCTCGTTGTGTCGGCCTTTGTTATGTAATTATGAAGCGAAAATCTTTCAAATATCGTCAATAATTTAGACGTACAATTGGAAAAACCTTAAATAAAAATGTGTAACTTAGTACCGCCCTCTACGTGGATATGATGCGTAAATGAACTAAAAGAACAACTTGCAACATTGTAAATTGTTAGTGCTTTGTGAAATTGTCAAAATGCCTAGAAGTAGTCCAGTTTCGAAAGTTGAAAGTAAGCGACTTTCATGCTACCGAACGCTCTCGAAATCATCGATAAAAAACTGGGTACGACGGGTTGACCGGCCAAGGGTTTTTTGCGCGGTGTATTTCGACTTAGCAAGAAGAGAAACAACAGCGCCGTATTCTGGAATATTAACCTGAAAGACTAAAAGTGCTAAGAAAAGATGAGCGAGGACGAAAGCAGTAAGAAAAGGAAAAGTGATAGAGAGGAATACGAAAGTGAAGAAGAGGCTTTTAGGAAAAGTAGAAAAGTGGGAAGGTCGCCAGTAGGGAGCCAAAGAAAAATGGAAGAAAATATAAAGGTGATGATGAATATGATGCGTGCAATGGGGTATCAAATGAATGATATGTCGGCGGAAATCAGAAGAACACGTGAGGTACAGAAGGAATATAGAGGCGAAATTAACAAGCTTAGGATGGAAAACCAGAATCTGTGTGAAAAAAATATAGAAGTGAAGAAGATTATGATTGATATGGACTGTGACGTTTTGGGGGGGCCCGGATCGATGATCGAAAAGATCCAAAAGGAACTCTTAATTAATCATTCCTTAAGCGGAAACGGCGGGAGATTCAAATCAACCCGAAAACTTTATTTGGCCAAAATTTACCTGTGATCGTCTAGTATTTGGTAGGAACCCTTTTTCGTTGTTTTCGTAGCATCCCAGAATTCGTAGGCAAATGTCACGTCAAAGAAAATTACGCCATTAAGATGAGAACTGTTATTGAGAGTATGCGAAATGAAAATTTAATGAAGAATGAATTCAATTTTTTTTTTCGATAAGAGCCTAATTTGCATGGATGGCATAGCCTATCTTCATACTGTCACAATATATATATATAGGATATATATATTTGATATTAAAAATAGTTTACTAATAAAACCGTATCTTGAATTATCTCGCTCCAGTTAAGTGAATTAAAGCGAGCGCCGAAAGCGCGAACGATTACGAGCGAAGCGAGCAAAACAGACGTTTTTGATCATAAATATATATATATATATATATATATAGATATATGGAGTTAATAAAATGGATATGCTTCTTGTTTAAGTGTATATAGGTAGTATTTTACCTAGTAGTAATCGAGACTAAAGTACAGTATCAATTTGCTATAGGTATCTAATTGTAGCTAATTAAGCGGCGGTACTAGCAGTAAATAGTTTTTGTACATATTATAAAAATAAATAAAAAGGAATCATTAAGCAAATTATAGAATAAAAACAAAAAATTGAATAATAACAAAAAATTTAATAAAAAGTAATCACCAATGCATTAGTTCATACCTGCACAATTGGTGGAGGCGCGAGGTTAATAGTTGCCAATAACGAAATTTCAATTTCTGATATAGAAAAATTTAAGATTAGTTAATTGGCAATCATGGGTAGTACCTTCTTGACAAATTTTAGTATTTTATATATCAATTTTGTTTAATTTTTTAGTATTTTCATTCATTATAACAAAGTTAGAAGGTTTTGTTCGTCTTGAAAATTTACAGTTATAAGCTTTTATTCTAACTAAAAAATGTAGGGAATAGTTGAAGAATAATCTAAGAAATATTGTGAAGAAAAAAATAGGCACGTTCTTTGTTCGTGAGAATGCAAATAAATTTGTACTATCGGAAGTACATAGTGAAATAGCAATTCAGAGCGAGCATGTGAGGAGCGTTACAACAATGTCCGTACCACGTCTCTATCTTTTGTTATGTTAAAGTATATGCTACCATGACGTTAGTAAATTGCATACGCTGTCAATTTAGATAACAAGTTTGAGTGTAATCGTACGAGTCTGCAATAATACAAATAAATGCACAATTATCTCGTAGGAGCGCAGAGTAGAACAACCTCGCTCATCTAGACTTCGGATTCCTTCCGGAGGAGATCTTGCCAGCGTCACTGGTTAGAACTCCTTTTTGAAAACTATGTAATGATTAGTACTAGTAGCAGTGATTAGGAATAGTGATTAGTAATAGTGATTAGTAATAGTAATTGGTGATAGTGATTAGTGATAGTGAGTCGTAATAGTGATTAGTAACTCTGATCAGTAGTACCTCGAAAGAGTAGCTCTGATTAGTAGCTCTGATTAGTATTTCTGATGAGTAGTTCTGATTAGTACTTCTGATGAGTAGCTCTGATTAGTACCTCTGATTAGTACCTCTGATTAGTAACTCTGATTAATACAATCTGATTAGTAGCTCTGATTATGATTACTGATTATTAGTACTAACTAGTACTACAAATGTGCGATTAAAAATGTTCAGAGACATTCAGCGAAGAATTTATGAACGAAGCTAGGCGAGTGAGCAAACGAGCGAGGATATGAGATCCAATGAATGAAATGGCGGGAGAAAATGAACATGAGTGTATATGTAAAGCGTGCGAATTAAAGTTTGCGTTCAGTGCACTGGCGGAAACTGGCTAGTGAATATTTCCTATTTTGCTAAAGAAACTTGCGTAAACCGGCTCCTTAGTGCTATAAAATAATTTAAAAAATTAAAGATCTCAGATGCTCCTATAATGTGTCGCTGCTAAAATTAGTGTTAACGAATTAATTAATTGGTGATAGTTTGCGCAACAAGTTTGCAAGTAAGTTGATATTTTTTTAAACGATTGTCTTTTGTAGCATTTATTAGTTATTACATGAAAACAGATAAGAGATTTACAAAATTAAAAAAAATACTATACAAGTTTTAAATATAATAAGTTTGAAATGTAATAAGTTTGAAATGTAATAAGTTTTGAATGTAATAAGTTTTAAATGTAATAAGTTTTAAATGTAATAAGTTTTAAATATAATACAGCCAAGTGCATGTCTCAAAAATATTGATTTCCTAAATTAGACCACTTGGTTGACGTACTCTCAAATGACTACTTATTTACAAGAGATTTTACAGCGTTCATCCTAAATCTTAGACGAAATGCTCTCTTTGTTTATTTAATTAACTAATTTGGGAAAGCTCCCGAATAAAGAGCAACGATACGAAACAGAACTCTTTATTTGCTCAACAACTTGAAAGAAGCTGTAAATTCTTTTATGTCGCTATTTCAAGTTTTAATTTTCCTCGCAATAATTGATTTAGAATCGCAAAACGTGCCGGAATTTTAAGCATAATTTTCGCAACCTTGCCACCTTGTGGTTAGTTAACTTGCATTATTCTGTGTAGCTTGTAAACATTTTGATGCTGCTGTAATTTATTTTTAATGGGCTGAGGAATACAGCCGTGAAATGGCCGTAAAGAGTGTGTATCCTGCAATTACCACAGTTTAGTTTGTGTCGTCGCTTTTCTATATAAACATTTTACTTAATTTTTTAGTTCATATTTTTGCTTAATTTTTTATTTCATTTTTTTGCTTTTTTTTTACTTCAGTTTTTGCTTCATTTTTTACTTCAGTTTTTACTTAATTTTTTACTTCATTTTTGTTTACTTTACTATTTTTTCTTCCAATATTTGCTTCATTATTTTACTTCATTTCTTGCTTTACTTTTTTACTAAATTATTTTTTCTTACAATTTTTGATACATCATCTTTGCTACATTATTTTTGCTTCATTATTTTTGCTTCATTATTTTTGCTTCATTATTTTTGCTTCATTATTTTTGCTTCATTATTTTTGTTTAATTACTTTTGCTTCATTATCTTTGGTTCATGTTTTTGCTTCATCATTTTTGTTTCATATTTTTGCTTCATTATTTTTGTTTCATTATCGTTCCATGTTTTTTCAATCGCGCAAATGTCGCCATCAAAACCTAATCACAAAAATGTGGAAGCAATCCCCTTTCAAAATCATTCTTTATTGAATGCTCCGCTCTGTTACGCTTCACACTTGAACAACTTCAGCTCGAGTAATTGCATCCAAAATTAAATCTAATTATTCGAGTTTGTGGGGCCGATTTTTGCTTGATTTTCCCCGACTTAACGAACTTGTAATTTGTGGGTAAACCCAACAAATTCTTCGGGCATTTTTTGCTAGCCACCTAACGAGATTATTACTCTTTTTTACACGCCTCTAAGAGCATTAACAATTACACAACAACAAATGTGTAATTCTTGAGGCAAATTTGGAACGGTTTTTCTCTCTCTTACGTGCATGTATTTACTTACTAGGGACCTACATTTTGACCTCTAATTATTGCTATTTGCAAAATAATCTTACATCATCGCCTGCAGTCCTACCTACATTTAGATGTATTACAAAAAATACCTAGAATGCACAATCTGTAAATATTGTTATTATTCTATCTCTATTATTTTATTTCTATTATTTTACTTCCATTATTTAATCTTTTAATTATTATTATTTTCAATATGTGGTTGAAACACGATTAATCACTCATTTTTTGTTCGACTGTAATCTGATGCAAAATGTGTCAAGAACTTGACGCAGCCACATGTATTCGCAGAATCTCGATTAAGTAAATAAATAAAACGAAATGTTTGCGCCTTATCCGCAAATGTTTATATGGCCCAAATAATTCGTTTCGTCGAGGTTAGCGCTCCTTCGATTTCGCCCAAATTAATTAATAACTCGAGCTTGGACAAATTTCTTTTATGCACAAACAAATTATAATTTAATCGAAATAAGAATTTGTATTATAAGGATTTGTATTACAAGAATTTGTATTACCATCATTTATATTACAAGAATTTATATTACAAGAATTTATATTACAAGAATTTATATTATAAGATATTTGTATTATAATAGTTTTTTCGTAATACGAATTAATAGTTGTGATATATGAAACTTTAATGACCGCACGTGACTGGTGATATTATGGCTCCCAAACATAATGATAGAATTATTATTAATCCAAACAATGACGTGGGAAACTTAATCTTGTTTATACTTTCATGTCTCCAAATTGATACATACATAAGTATAAATGCGTATAAAAATAAATAAGTATAAATTTAAACAAGAGCATAAATATATAGTAAAGATATTTTTTCACGATAATCTCTGCTTTAAAATCCTTTTAAAGCAACTGTTACACTTTATTAAATTGTCTATTATATACACGAAACGAGTAGACCTTCAAGTATATCCGAATCGCTCATTCCAAAGCGGAAGATACTTGATATGTTAAACTTGACCTGATTTGATACGCTAAAAACTCAATGTTCTCTTTTACTCGTGTCTCCTAAGGTAGATGAACTATAAGTCGTTATTAATTAACGCAATAATATCCTATTAGATTTTTTCAAGCCACGCACAATAATGCTCCTTGTTGCCCTCGCTTTAACTTTGCTTTATTGCTGCTCTAACCTTCTGTGCATTTTTGCTAGAAACAATTATTATGCTAGGTCGTTGTGTACATTTCGACTATTTGCAACAAAATTGTCACTTAAAATTACTCATTAAAATTATCACTTAAAATTACTCATCAAAATTATTACTTAAAATTATTCATCAAAATTATCACTTAAAATCACTCCTCAAAATTATCACTTAAAATCACTCATCAAAATTATCACTTAAAATTACTCATCAAAATTATCACTTAAAATCACTCCTCAAAATTATCACTTAAAATCACTCCTCAAAATTATCACTTAAAATTACTCATCAAAATTATCACTTAAAATTACTCATCAAAATTATCACTTAAAATTACTCATCAAAATTATCACTTAAAATTACTCATCAAAATTATCACTTTAAATTACTCCTCAAAATTATTACTTAAAAATATTATTTAAAATTCTACTTAAAATTTATACAACAAAAATAACTATTCTCATGAAAATAAATAAAAAATACTTTAAACGAAACAAGCCCAAACACAATAAACCTCAATCACTCGATTAGAAAGCGTACTATTGAACAACTAAAGCAATTGGCATATTATATTAAATTTTTCGCAACGTTTTAATTCGTTCTATTTCGCTCTTCCTAAGATTTCTAACTTCTTCCGCTTTTTCACAATTTTAATATTTATTTACTTATTTTTTATTGACCTTATTTTTTATTAGATTTTTTTTAATTTGACATTAGTATTTTTATTCTGTTTCTTATATACTTTGCTTTTCTTATCAATAATCTGTTGTTTTTTTTTTAATTTTAATAACTGAGATGTTTATCGCCACAATGAAAACCTTGCATCAACCGCTAATTGATTTCTTTAAAAATATCATTAATGAATTATTTATCAAAATCTGTTATTATTATTGTATTAAAGGCGAAATGAGAGGTTTCGTAACAAGTACGGATAGGCCAATTAAACTATCACATCAAACCGCGAAAGCCATTAGCGAATCTTTAAATGGAATCTTTGCGCCAGGTTTTTGTGCCGCAACTGAATTGTTCAACTTATACTTAGGAACATTAGCTTAGAAACATTAACTTAGAAACATTAGCTTAGAAACATTAGCTTAGAAACATTAGCTTAGAAACATTAACTTAGAAACATTAGCTTAGTAACATTAGCTTAGAAACATTAGCTTAGAAACATTAGCTTAGAAACATTAACTCAGAAACATAAACTTAGAAACATAAGCTTAGATACCTAAGCTATAGTTAGGATAATGAATGTAGATAACTATAGATGTAAAAGCATACTTAGTTATGAAAAGAGCATTTTCTTATTCATTTATGGAAATGTTGTTTATTGTTTGTTTTGATTATCTGGACGTTAGATGCATTAGTTGGGAATTTGCTGTTCGCATCAGAAGCTTATCTTTATTCATTTCGATGTAAAGTGAACTGTGAAACGTGTAACATAACATATTGCCATAAAACACGTACTTGTAATAAACTACAATAAAAAATAATAAACTACAATAAAAAATAATAAACTACAATAAAAAATAATAAACTACAATAAAAAATAATAAATTACAACAAAAAAATAATAAATTACAATAAAAAAATAATAAACTACAACAAAAAAATAATAAACTACAATAAAAAAAATAATAAACTACAATAAAAAAATAATAAACTACAAAAATAATTAATAAACTACAGAAAAATACAATACTTTAAGGAAGTAAGCAAATCTCTTTTATTATCGTTTTCACATCTCATATTATTTATCCTCTATTTATTGCATACGTAATCGGCGCCGGTATTTTTTTATTGGTGCAATTGAGACGCTAGGAATCCGATATTTATTACGTTGGTATCCTTGCTATTATTCGCAATAACGAAGAAAGCATTATCTGGTATTACAGAAGAAGTATTAATAAAAATCTGAACGACCAAAAAACAACCAGTCAAATGATTGTAATAAAAAAGGAACAATTCACAAGAAAATACTTGTCAAACAGACTACATCATTATAGTTATTTATACACCGAGGGAGTTAGACAGTGTATTATTCCCGAGAATTTAAATTATGCCCGAGACGAGCGTAGCGAGTCGAGGGCATTATAAATTCGAGGGAATGATACTGTCTAACTCCTGAGTGTGTATACAAAACTTTTCTACTGAGCGTTAATAATTATTTTGTAGAAGAAAAAATTAAAAGTTTTCCTTTTTATCTAGTTGCATAGTTGTTTTAGGTTTTTCATATTGATATGGCCATTTAACATTGTATTAGGCAAAATGTCATACAAATTTGACAGTTGAGTTGAGGTTATGTTATTCTGGCAACTGCATATTTATGCGATTGACGTTAGTTCTTAATTTTACCACCTTATGCAATTTTCTAAAGAAATTGGCAGCACAGTCGAGCGGGAGTAATAGATTTAAAACTCCCGGAAGGAATAAAGTAGATTAGTACTTTTGCCGCTTATGCTTTTTATAGGCAAATGGCGCCACCATCAAGCGGGAAATAATAACTCATAGGTGTCTAGGTAATAACGTACGATATTACAGTTTAGTGTTAAGTCAAAAGTAGGCATGTAAAGTGCATATTACATACGCTCGGGAGAAAACAATATAAATATAACCAACATAAATAAAACAACATAAATATAAACAACATGCATGAATTAAAACTAAATAAACATAACTAATAGAAAACGAAAATATTTCTGCATAATTCCAATATGTGACATCCCATTCTGTAAAATTCTCTTTTCTGAAATACCCTTCTGTGAAATACCCTTCTGTGAAATACCCTTCTGTGAAATACTCTTCTGTGAAATACCCTTCTGTGAAATACCCTTCTGTGAAATACGCTTCTGTGAATATCACCTTCAAATGACAGACGTCAAACCATTAAAAAAGAATATTGATTTTTACCCAAAAAACTAGTTTTCACTTACCCTCAACCTCCTTAAACTTGTCACCAACATTTTAAATAACTAGTTTTCTAACATTTTTCCCAAATTCTAAAGAGAGGAAATGAAGCTGTCACTTTTGTTATTGACGGTTGCCTACTTATAATTTGAATCAAGATTGCGTCGTGTATCATTTGAAATGTCATCATGGCTACCAACCTAACGTATTGTTGGGAGTAAATAATTACATTGAGAAATTCATACAAAATGACGTTAAGGATTTCGTTCTTTTTAGATTTTATCCAAAAATTAAGTCGAATACTATTGTAAGAAAAAATAACTAATACCATGACTAATACCATTGAATAATTATAATAATAATAAAAATATCAATGACTTATAAGAAGTAACTAATATGTAGTAAGGGCGCGTGATTCAAAATTTGATTGTCGGTGATTTGGGTTGCCTATCTTGTAGAAATAAAAAGAACTATGCATTATCATAACGACATAATCTTCCATTTTCCGCTAGATTTTTGATATAATTTGCTTATAACTTTGTTTTAATTCGAATTAGGACGTAAAATAGCTCATATATAACAATACTCATTGCCAATTCCTTTGTAAAAAATCTTAAATTATTTGACATAAAAAATCTTATACATAGTAAATCTTATACATAGAAAATCTTATACATAGTAAATCTTATACATAGTAAATCTTATACATAGTAAATCTTATACATAGTAAATCTTATACATAGTAAATCTTATACATAGTAAATCGTATACATAGTAAATCTTATACATAGTAAATCTTATACATAGTAAATCTTATACATAGTAAATCGTATACATAGTAAATCTTATACATAGTAAATCGTATACATAGTAAATCGTATACATAGTAAATCGTATACATAGTAAATCTTATACATAGTAATTCGTATACATAGTAAATCTAATACATAATAAATAGTACTACTATTTATTACGTGCTTAACTGACGCAATTGAGACGCTAGGGGCCTGATATTAAATTAAATGAATGAAATTAAGCGAATTGAATTAAAAATGTAAATAATCGTCTATCTATTCGCCACTTCCGCTACCAAAATTAGGCCAACTTTCTGTTCTAATTATGATAAACTGAATGGAATTAAACTATTTGTATCGCGTAGTTTTGAATTGATAAAACCGCCCACTATAATATTAAGTACATAATACATAATAATAAAAACAAAACATTAGGGAAGGTTCTAAACTTTTTAAAATCCAAATTTTGGAAGCTTCTAAACTTCAGAATCGTAACTTTCAAATCAAAACTTCAGAACCGAAACATTGGAATCGAAACTTTAGAATCGAAACATTGGAATCGAAAATTTAGAATCGAAATATTGGAATCGAAAATTTAGAATCGAAATATTGGAATCGAAAATTTAGAATCGAAATATTGCAATCGAAAATTTAGAATCGAAATATTGGAATCGAAACTTTAGAATCGAAATATTGGAATCGAAACTTTAGAATCGAAATATTGGAATCGAAACTTCAGAATCAAAACATTGGAATCGAATCTTTAGAATCGAAATATTGGAATGGAAACTTCAGAATCGAAACTTTATAATCGAAACTTTCAAATCGCAACTTTAGATTCTAAATGATATATGTATACTATCCTGTACTCGTGTGTGAGTTTATGTACGTACATGTGAACACGTAAAACCAAGTAGGTCATGGAAAGGGTAATAATTGCCCCTCACTGTCTCGCACATGGCTTTCACGGCAAATGGGATAAGGGAAAAGATAACGCGACAATCGTTAATAAATATTTAACGGCAGTGCATCAACTTCCGTTTCTAAATTTACGAATTGGAATTGACCAAGCGCGGCAATAACAAGTAGGCCGCGACTTTCCGGGAACTTCAAACTTATTTCTCATTCTATTTTTATTTATTTTTTTTGTCGAGACGTTTTGTAATTTAATGTTGTTGTCCACTGGTAACATAGAAACCCGGATTATGTGGTTGCGTTACTATTGTAGAAATTATTGTGTGAACTTGTGCGAGCCTTATAATAATAATACGTTAGTATGCAAATGATATACCTATTATATAACGATATAATAATAATAATAATGTGAAAATAATAATAACAATGTGAAAATAATAATAATAATGTGATAATATTAATAATGTGATGATAATAATAATAATAATGTGATGATGATAATAATAATAATAACAATGTGATGATGATAATAATAATAATAATGTGATAATAGTATGTGAACGATTTAATATTGTGTGAACGATTTAACATTTCGTGCGATCTAGAAAATAATGTGGTGTTAAGTAATTTAAGAAAATCTTCTGAAGAAATGTTTAATTTATTCATTGTTAATTAGCGCGAAGAGTGCTCAAACTATTGCAAAATGTGCGAGCTGAGGGACATCCTCTTAAGATTGGTGAAAGGTCGGAAGGTTAGAGGGATATTCATCGTGGTACAAGAACAACGAAGCAATGATGGTACAAACTTTAAAATATTAAGGAAATGTATAAGTTAAAATATTAATATAGTTAAAATATTAAGACATGCAAACATAATGACTACATAGATAAAAATAAATAGATCAAATATGTTATTAAACAAATAAAATGTAGTGTCCAGAAATTAACAACGTAGAATTTCCCATATGTTGCGCCATAAATCATTTTCCACATCTGTTAATTGGTCGTGCTAACACCACTGGAGAGGTCAAGGTCACAACATGTTATATAAGTAAAAGTTTGATTCATCAGTTTTTCCCTAATAGGGTTTGGCGCCAGAAAATTATTATTAAACTTGTCTAAATTATTTACACTTGTGTACATTATTACAATTGTGTAAATTATTATAATTGTGTAAATTATTACAATTGTGTAAATTATTACAATTGAGTAAATTATTACAATTGTGTAAATTATTACATTTTTGAAAATTATTACGCTTGCATGAATTATTTAACTAGTCTGGTCTAATTGATAGTAAACAAAATTACACCGTTGAAATCCACAACAACCTAGCATACATATTGTAGAATAAATATTTAATAAAGGAAATGACTAAAAATATATAATGTGTACATGTAAATGTGTAAATAATTAAATGAGTAATACGTCTTCACTTAATCATAATATTCATAAGTGTAGTTGCGGTTCTACCTCAAAGTTTTCCTCGCTAACGGAAACAGGAAACATACAATTGGATATTTTTTCACACGTACAGTCGGTATCGCTTTAAATGTTAAAAAAATTATAATATGGGACCTGGGAAAGAATAAAAACCAGGACACCTGCTTTGAAACCTTGTATACAAATCCTTGTATAAATAAATAATCCTAATAATAAATACTTACGGTCATATTTTGATAGATAGTTGTGTTTATGCGGCATGATAACAAAGTTCAATGTTTTATGAATTTGTCATATACAGTGTGGGCCAACTATTTCCCTTAGTTAGGGAACCTATGCTATAGTACATTCCATCAACTATTATATTCACTATAATATAATATATACAGGGTAGCCCACTATTTGCCAAGTGCACTTATGTAGTTAAAAATCTTGTCTCGCATTCTAGCGTGTAGCGACAACAATAGTCTAGGTAATAAAAGACTACTTGGGAATCAGAATATCTATTAAAAATCCCATATAAATTACGAATTTTAAATAGTGATGTGCGCTTGCGTAAAAACTATACGTCATATCCTAAATGCACATAAAACCTAAATACTAGCAAACTTTGATACTAGATTAAAACCTAATAAGTGAGTTTTAAATACTTATTGTAAATTGTAGATAAATGAATTAGTTTTCATATTTCACCAGATATGTCAAAGGCAAAAGACGCAAAACCGCCAGAGGAGGAAGAAGAACAAGATGTGATAACGCTCCTCATAGGCAGCTACGGAAGATGGCAACTCCAACTAACCTGCCTATTGGCCTTCTTCAACCTCCCCTGCACGTGGCACATCTTCTGCCCGACCTTCCAAGCCCAAGAATACGACGTCTGGTGTGCCAGACCTGAAGACCTCCCCAACGTGGACCCGTTCTTCTGGAAGAACATCTCTCAGTCCGAGGACCATTGCCAGATCGTGGACTACCACAAGGTCAACTACACGATGGACGACATCAGTCCAATCGCCCAATTGCTTAAGGACAAAGACATGGTTCGGTGTGACAAATGGGAGTTCAACGGAGACGGTCAGACCATCATAACGGAGTTCAATTTATTCTGTGATAGGAAGTGGTTGGTCAATCTGTCCGAGATGATGTTCTTGGCTGGCGTGGCTATTGGGGGGATCGTTTGTGGATGGTTTTCCGACAAGTACGGGAGGAAGAAAGCCTTGATGTGGTCGGTTACCATCCAGACCATCATTGGTAAGTTACTATCGTCTTAGAGAAAGAGAAGTAATTTGAAAGAAATGAGCTAAACTATAGAAATAGATTAAAAGAAAATCTATTGTTTGATACCCCCCATTTGATACCCCCCATGTTGTTCCTCAGGAGTCACGATAGCCTTCGTCCCCTACATCGAAATGTACATCATCCTCAGAGCCCTACTAGGATTTATCTCAGTCTCCGTGGTCTTCTCAGGCTTCGTCCTCTCCATAGAACTGGTAGATGGAAAATGGAGGACAGTCGCTGGTGTTTCCTATTTAATGCCTTTACCATTAAGTTACGCTTCCATCGCTGGCATCGCTTACCTTTTGAGGGATTGGAGACACCTCCAATTGGCCATATCTTTACCAGGATTGCTGTTTATAGCCTTATGGTAAGTGTGAAGATTTTACCTTGTAGCACCAGGTCCTGTTGCGGATAACAACAGATTAAAATGGTGGAATACACGTCTTTACATTTACAGGTGGATCCTGCCTGAATCTCCACGATGGCTCCTGGCGATGGGAAAAACGAAAGAACTCACCGCCATCATCAGAAAAGCTTGCCTAGTCAACGACAGAGAATTACCAGGGAATTTGGACAAAGTCCTGCACCCAATCTCCATGGAGCCAGCGGAAAGCGTTCACATCTTCGACCTCTTCAGAACCAAAAAAATTCGCCACACTACCTTATTCCTACTGGTAATTTGGTTCGTCGTCTTTCTAGTCTACTTCGGCTTGGTCTTAAACGTGGGCAACATCGGAGGAGACTTGTACCTAAACACGGTAATCAGCGGTTTGGTGGAGCTCCCGGCGGAAATCATCAGCTTACTCTTCCTCCTCAAACTCGGAAGGAGATGGCCTTTCTTAATGACGATGGTCGTGGCCGGCGCTTCTTGCTTCCTCATCCTCTTCGTCCCAGAAACCGTCCAATGGTTGATAACCTCCCTAGCCATGTTCGGGAAGTTCTCGATCTCAGCCTCGAACATCATAATGCCGGTTTACACCGCCGAGTTGTATCCAACGACCATCCGCAACATTGGAGTTGGAGCCAATAACGTATCCGCAGGAATCGCCCTCATGTTAGTCCCTTACCTTTGGGACTTGGCCAAAGTCGAACGGTGGCTTCCTTGGACGGTCGTCGGAGTCGCTGGGGTCATCGGAGGCTTCTGCGTGCTGTTCCTCCCAGAAACAGGACATGGGAAGCTGAAGAACACTTTAAGCGAAGAAATCACGCCTCCGGGTCAAGCCAACCAACGAATGTCCATCGTCAGTAATGTGTCTCGAGAACTTAAGAAATCTTAGAAGAGTTGCTTAACGAATGGTTGAGTAAGGAAAACGTGATCGTTGTGTAGATATTTATTTTTCAAGAACTCGTCGTATTATTTCTGTGTACATGCGTGTGAATAGATACAAATGTTAAACATTAAGTACTTAAGTACCGTAGCAGTAAACTATTTAATAATAGCTTTAATTTTCAATGATAGCTTTAATTTTCTATTATAGCTTTAATTTTCTATTATAGCTTTAATTTTCTATAATAGCTTTAATTTTCTATTATAGCTATAATTTCTATAATAGCTTTAATTTTCTACTATAGCTTTAATTTTCAATAATAGCTTTAATTTTCAATTATAACTTTAATTTTCAATCGTAGCTTTAATTTTCAATCGTAGCTTTAAGTTTTAATTAAGTAATTTAATTCTTAATATTAAGGAATTTATTTAAGAAATTTGTACATACATAGTTTCATGTTTTATTATATTTGGTACTCCCTCCAGCTTTGTTTTCTCCATCTTCTTGGTCCACTTCCTCGAGGGTACTCGTTTAACGCTTAATGCCAATATCTGGTAAAAACATCAGACTTACTCCTAAGGCTAAGGTATTCCTCATAGAGACCAAGGTAGGTAACGCTTAATGGACGTCTAAAGTTGTCCATACAGTACTTTACAACTTAAATCAAAGATTGAGTTGATGAGACCAGCTTAGTAAAATACTTTTGCAGTCTTGTTAATATCTGTGTAGTACCCGAAATATATATAATGAAGGTGCCGTCATTATTTTATACTTCCTGAAAACTGTCTTGAAAGATTCTCTATTCTCAGCTTATCCAAACACCTGACCACCATCTTCTGTTCAAACAGTAAAGTTCTTTTAAAAGAAGCTATACTAATTCTAGTCTGATTGGGAATTTAAACAAAATGTTACTAATAGCCATACCGGTAGATAACTAATTTTTCCAGATAAGCTTTAGGCCCACAGGGTTTCATAGGTTGCATACAATGGAAAAAGAAAAGGATCCCGGAAAAGTTCGGAACAAAGGAGACATTTGGTGACATCTTCGGTTAAAAATTGTAACTACACCTTGCTGGTAGATAACGCGGCGAGCTAGCACGAAAGCAGCCCTCTATACTTAAGTGTATGATTGGTTGCCTATGTACCTTGGTTCATTTGCGTTAAACTGTAATTTTCACAGAGTACTTTCATTAAATGAAAGTGAATAAGGGGCTTTGAAACCCTCCTCCTCTGCCTCCCGAGGAGGAGGCGCCTCCTCCTCTTCCTCAGCAGCGCGCCTCCTCCTCAGCAGCTCACCTCCTCCTCCCCCTCAGCAGCACCAGAGCCATGACCTACCCCAGGATCATGACCTACCCTAGGTATTGGTTCAACTTACACTAAGAAAACATAAGATATAGTTAAGATGAGGAATGTAGTTAAGTATTGTGAAGGTATAAATAAGGCCAGCATAATTAGTAAAACTACGTGACTTATCAGAATACATTTTTCGAGATCGATCAACATAAACATTGGGCTTGATATTAAAAACAAAAGGGGATCGCGAACGGTCGCTCATTCTGAAGGGGAAGCGTCTGGCGACAGAGAGACGGCGCCGGTAGGTAGCCCAGGAATTTCAGAACAATGATGTGGGCCGAATTCCAGAACATTCCATTCATTGATGGAAGAATAGAATCTGGCTTAGCCTTGTAGATTCAAGATGGGCGTTACGAGGGAAGGATGTTCTTCCACATCTGGCAAACCTACTAGAACTTTGGCAGATGTGTCATCTGGCCGAACTCAATATTGCTGAGTGGCGACAAGGAATTTAGTCGGAAAGCGGAAACAAAAAGTTCAACATGCCAAAACGGAAGACGGACCGCCGAAAGGGGGTGACGGGTATATCTAGGAGGTACAGCCTTATGGAGGTCTCTTTTATATCAGACTCTCCGTACGTAGCAGAACCCCAGTTAGCTCTCTGTAAGTAGAAGTCGTTCGCTCTTTTAACCAGCCCTGCCGAAGACCAGTGTTAGCTATCATCTCCCAGCCGCTCGTGACCAACCCCGATCAAGGAGACCGTTTGTGCCGAACCAATTAATATTGCCACTTAGCATACTCGCAGATTGCGTTTATGCCGTAGGGATATCCCAATGATGACGGTGACGATCGTTGAAGGCTATGTCGGAGGTCAATTCTTATCCGGAGCTTTTAAAGTTCGGATTGGTAGATTATTTACCACTGAGGGTCCCTGCGTTTTTTATTGGTGCAATTGAGACGCTAGGAATCCAATATTTATTACGTTGGTATCCTTGCTATTATTCGCAATAACGAAGAAACTGTTATTTAGCACTAAAATAAATTTGAGCAACAAATACAAAGCATTATCTGGTACTACAGAAGAAGTATTAATATAAATCTGAAGAACAAATCAACGAGAAAAATAGCCAAAAAAGCAACTGGAAAAACAACCAAAAAACAACCAGTAAACAAAAATCCTAAACTTCAATCAATTTTTATTTATGGTGTGATTAATTATGACAGTCTAATGATTGCAATTAAAATGAACAATATAGAAGAAAATACTTGCCAAACAGAGTACATCATAAAACTTAATTACAATCTCCATGACATGTAAAGAAACTTAAGAAGAAGGAAGTAAAGAAAATAAATAAAGAAAGAAAGAAATAAGAAAACGTTATAGACCATATGTTTAACGTCCAGATTTCACAGGACATCTAAAAACGTAAATATGAACAGTGTAAATACACCCAAGTAGGTAAATATGAAAAATATGAATATAAACGATATAATTATAACCAACATAAATATAAACAACATAAATATAAACAACATAAATATAAACAACATAAATATAAACAACATAAATATAAACAACATGCATGAATTAAAACTAGATAAACGTAACTAATAGAAAACGAAAATATTTCTGCATAATGCCAATATGTGAAATCCCATTCTGAAAATTCCCTTCTGTGAAATACCCTTTGGGGGCTTGCAGTATATACTTTTCCAGTTCTCCACATTACATTTTTTCCATGTATCATCTTCATTATAAAAATAAAATCAATTACAAAGTGTTCTATAAAAGGAAATCTAATTTAGGAGTTGTTTTCTAAGCTTCTTCTGCTTGCTATTTTATTAGGGAACCTATGTTATGGTTCTGACACATTCCATCTACTATGATATTCACTATAATATAATATATACAGGGTAGCCCACTATTTGCCAAGCGCACTTATGTAGGTAAAAATCTTTTCTCGCATTCTAGCGTGTAGCGACAACAATAGCTTAGGTAATAAAAGACTATATATGGATGCACACCAGTAATAGGGGTTATTCCTTTGTATTTTTATAAGCTTTTAAAAGAACTACGGAGATTCCATTCTGCTTAGACAAACGAGTCGTCAAAACGATGCATAAATTAGCAGCTCAATTCAAGTTTTTTCTCGCAATATTGGTATCGATATACGTGGAAAACCCTTGGGAATCAGAATATCTATTAAAAATCCCACACAAATTATGAATGTTTAATAGTGATGCGCGCTTGCATTAAAACTATACGTCATATCCTAAATGCACATAAAATCTAATTACTAGATTAAAACCTAATAAGTGAGTTCTAAATACTTATTATAAATTGTAGATAAATGAATTAGTTTTCATATTTCACCAGATATGTCAAAGGCAAAAGACGCAAAACCGCCAGAGGAGGAAGAAGAAAAAGATGTGATAACGCTCCTCATAGGCAGCTACGGACGATGGCAACTCCAACTAACCTGCCTTTTGGCCTTCTTCAACCTCCCCTGCACGTGGCACATCTTCTGCCCAACCTTCCAGGCTCAAGAGTACGACGTCTGGTGTGCCAGACCTGAAGACCTCCCTAACGTGGACCCGTTCTTCTGGAAGAACATTTCTCAGTCCGAGGACCATTGCCAGATCGTGGACTACCACAAGGTCAACTACACGATGGACGACATCAGTCCAATCGCCCAATTGCTTAAGGACCAAGATATGGTTCGGTGCGACAAATGGGAGTTCCACGAAGAAGGCCAGACCCTCATAACCGAGTTCAATTTATTCTGTGATAGGAAGTATTTGGTCAACTTGGCCCAGATGATGTACTTGTCTGGCGTGGGTATTGGGGGGATCGTTTGTGGATGGTTTTCCGACAAGTACGGGAGGAAGAAAGCCTTGATGTGGTCGGTTACCATCCAGACCATCATTGGTAAATTACTATCGTTTTAGAGAAATATAAATAATTTGAAAGAATGAAGCTAAACTATGGAAAATGATTAAGAATGAAAAAAAAACGAAAATTACATACTTACCTACTTATTGTCAGAAATTGAAATAATTCAAGAAAAATAAAATCAATTATTTGATAACCTCCATTATTGTGTTCTTCAGGAGTCACGATAGCCTTCGTTCCCAACATCGAAATGTACATCATCCTCAGAGTCCTCTTAGGATTCATCTCTGTCTCCGTGGTCTTCTCAGGCTTCGTCCTCAGCATAGAACTGGTAGATGGAAAATGGAGGACAGTCGTTGGAGTTTGCTATTTAATGCCTTTGCCATTAAGTTACTCTTTCATCGCTGGTGCCGCTTACCTTTTGAGGGATTGGAGACACCTCCAACTGGCCATATCTTTACCAGGATTGCTGTTTATAGCCTCATGGTAAGTGCAAACGTTTTACCTTGTAGCTCCCTGTCCTGTTGAGGATAACAACAGATTAAAATGGTGGGATACATGTCTTTGCATTTACAGGTGGATCCTGCCAGAATCTCCACGATGGCTCCTGGCGATGGGAAAAACGAAAGAACTCACCGCCATCATCAGAAAAGCTTGCCTAGTCAACGACAGAGAATTACCAGGGAATTTAGACAAAGTCCTGCACCCAATCTCCATGGAGCCAGCGGAAAGCGTTCACATCTTCGACCTCTTCAGAACCAAAAAAATTCGCCACACTACCTTATTCCTACTGGTAATTTGGTTCGTCGTCTTTCTAGTCTACTTCGGCTTGGTCTTAAACGTGGGCAACATCGGAGGAGACTTGTACCTAAACACGGTAATCAGCGGTTTGGTGGAGCTCCCGGCGGAAATCATCAGCTTACTCTTCCTCCTCAAACTCGGAAGGAGATGGCCTTTCTTAATGACGATGGTCGTGGCCGGCGCTTCTTGCTTCCTCATCCTCTTCGTCCCAGAAACCGTCCAATGGTTGATAACCTCCCTAGCCATGTTCGGGAAGTTCTCGATCTCAGCCTCGAACATCATAATGCCGGTTTACACCGCCGAGTTGTATCCAACGACCATCCGCAACATTGGAGTTGGAGCCAATAACGTAGCCGCAGGAATCGCCCTCATGTTAGTCCCTTACCTTTGGGACTTGGCCAAAGTCGAACGGTGGCTTCCTTGGACGGTCGTCGGAGTCGCTGGGGTCATCGGAGGCTTCTGCGTGCTCTTCCTCCCAGAAACAGGACATGGGAAGCTGAAGAATTCCTTAAGCGAAGAAATCACGCCTCCGGGTCAAGTCAACCAACGAATGTCCATCGTCAATAACGTGTCTCGAGAACTTAAGAAATCTTAGAAAGTTGCTTAACGAATGGTTGAGTAAGGAAAACGTGATCGTTGTGTAGATATTTATTTATCAAGAACTCGTCGTATTATTTATGTGTACATGCTTGTGAATAAATACAAATGTTAAACCTTAAGTACTTAAGTACCATAGCAGTAAACTATTTAATAATAGCTTTAATTTTCTATTATAGTTTTAATTTTTTATAATAGCTTTCATTTTCAATTATAGCTTTAATTTTCTGTTATAACTTTAATTTTCAATCGTAGCTTTAAGTTTTAATTAAGTCATTTAATTCTTAATATTAAGGACTTTATTTAAGAAATTTGTACATACATAGTTTCATGTTTTATTATATTTGATATTCCCTCCAGCTTTGTTTTCTCCATCTTCTTGGTCCACTTCCTTGAGGGTACTCGTTTAACGCTTAATGCTAATGTCTGGTAAAAACATCAGACTTACTCCTAAGGCTAAGGTATTCCTCATAGAGACCAAGGTAGGTAATGCTTAATGGACGTCTAAAGTTGTCCATAGAGTACTTTACAACTTAAAACAAAGATTAAGTTGATGAGACCAGCTTAGTAAAAGACATTTGCAGTCTTGTTAATATCTGTTTAGTACCCGAAATATGTATAATGAGGGTGCCGTCATTATTTTATACTTCCTGAAAACTGGCTTGAAGGACTCTCTACTTTTCAGCCTATCCAAACATCTGACCATCCTCTTCTGTTCAAACAATAAAGTTCTTCTAAAAGAACCTATACTAATTCTAGTCTGATTGGGAATTTAAACAAAATTTTACTAATAGCCATACCGGTAGATAACTAACGTTTCCAGATAAGCTTGAGGCTCACAGGGTTTCATAGGTTTCATACAATTGTCTGCCTAAAATTTGGGACTCTGGATATTACGGGGAAAAGAAAAGGATCCCGGAAAAGTTCGGAACAAAGGAGACATTTGGTGACATCTTCGGTTAAAAATTGTAACTACACCTTACTGTCAGATAACGCGGCAAGCTAGCCCGAAAGCAACCCTCTATACTAAAGTGAATGATTGGTTGCCTATGCTTATGGTGCATTTGCGTTTCAGTGTAATGGTCACAGAGCACTTTCATCAACCATTACTTATTATCCTCCTCGTGTAAACCAGATCGTGGAGGACTTTTCTTTGTTAAGATATAATTCAATTGTAATAAACCAGTCTTCAGCGGTTCTTCCATTCTCTTCAATCTTCGACCTTGTCTTCTGCAAATTACCCGTTGGTACACTTAGAGTAGTGTCGTCCGCATAAATGACCCCATGACATGTTAAATTTATTGGTAGATCATTCATATAAATTATAAAGAGAAATTTTCCTACCTTGAGGTATACCCCTTGTGAGTGGTAAGATGTCACTTTACCTGCCTCCAATGGAGACCACTTGCCGCCTATTAGTTAGATAGAACTGTAGGAGCTTACATGCCATCTCCATTATTTGATAATGTTTTACTTTCTGCAAAAACCTATCGTGAGACATGATATTGAAAGCCTCCCGAATGAAACCTAAGGATGACTGTATTGCATTTTTAGTTTCCAGATTTGAAAAGCTTGAGAGTATGGCGATGAGACGGTAGTGCTTCAATAGTTTTGTGGATATCCCATAAATATCGATCGTGTTCTTATTACGCAGATCATTTATAATAGATCTAATTTAATGTGAGAAAGTTAGCATAAACTACACACTGGATCCATGTACTGCACCTTAATAAAATTTGTACTAATCTCTTTAGTATACTCTTGCATACCTATCCTGTTTTTGGCTATTGATGTACCTTATATACCTACAAAGTATTCGTTCAGGTCCTCACATGAGGGTGTCCTAAACTGTTCAATTCTGCGAATTGTGCCCGTTTCCATAAGAACAATATCCCATATTGCTTTGTTCTTATTTGAAGGAATTGACACTAGCGAGAACGTGCCCAAAAGCGCAACTGCTAGCTAAAAGTGTCTCCAATCCGTAAGTAGCGAAACGATTCCAACCATTGTGATTAAATTTATCAAAAAAACATTATCAAAAAAACATTATCAAAAAAGTATTATCAAAAAAGGCATTACAGTGCAAATTTCAATAATCGTCTTCCACTTCCCATCAACAAATGCCAGAGACAGTGGACAACATTATAATTTTTAAAGTGGTACGAAACTACAAATCCCAAAATTGCTTAAAAGGCGACGTATAACTTTAGATTGGGTGCCGGGACCAAGAAAATACCTATCAAAATCGATTAATAGACAATAAATACGTGTTGGTCGGAAAACATTTATACACCCATTTAACAGAAAAAATCTCCAGGAAGATTCTGGTAAAATTCAAACTCTTTTGGTAAAGGCTTAAAAATAATTTTAATTTCACTTTGTCTACGGACTACGTTAATTTGAAATTACTGTTGAACTCACACCACCATGTAATGTTGCCACCTAGTGTACTCCTAATACGCATGTAAATTTCAATGAAGAGGCGACCGACCAGTGATAGTTTTACTGTCAAAGATCATTTCGATCTTGAGTCCTATGGGTTTAAATTTGAAAATTAATTATTCTGGATGGTAGAGAAGATTTTTTGTTAGTGAGTTTGGATGATCCTGATTGAATTGCTTCGTGTACAGTCTGTATGTTTAGATCTCGATGTATACAATTTAGGTGATCTTTTCACCAATCTATGCTTCACAACTCCATTTCGCTCTCTGAATCCGAATTGATATTTGGGTATTAGATTTTTCCTTCTTTAGTTATCTCCATTCTTCCCAGAAGGAGTCTCTTAAAAACTTTAGAGAGAATGGTCATCATTTCTTCTAATTTTGGACCTTTCATCGAATTTTGAAAATACTCCTCCCTAATTTTGGAAAACATAATTTTCATAATTTTGTTCAAACTCAAAATGGAAACCACATTATCAAAAACGTAGTCCGTTCTAGAAAGTCGAGACTTCATTGACTCCACAAAACAAGATTATGTTGACTAAAGCCAGGTGTGTTTTATTTCTTAATCCTCTCAATATGTCAACAAGAAGAACAATAGGTTTAGAAATGTCATTAACCCATGGCTCCAGGTAAGATATTACTTTCTCGACTACTCCACTCTCCATTTCTTCAGTGAACTATAGAAGATCACCTTCATTAGTCCGCTCCATTACCTTCACGATGCGTCACCTTCGTTTTGAGATTTTCCAAAACTTTATCTTTCTTCTTACTTCATCTCTGTCGCTTTGGATCTGAATCTTTTTCTTATCTTCTTCAGTATGTTCGTCTAAAGCTCAAGACACATCCCATATCCCATCAACCATGATCTTCACAATTTCAGATTATCTTCCATTGTACAATCAGAATGTTCTCGCGTTTTATATTGTCCAAACATTGGCATTCTTCAGAATCAAAATATGGTTTACACTTAAAGTTACTGTTATATATAGAAATCTAAATAAAACAAAATAAACGAGATTAAAAATAATGTAAATCGCAAATGGTTATGTTCGAAAAAAAAAACACAACATAACTTCTAAATACTATCTACTGTTTTTTGAAAAAAAAATCAAACGAATTCATTTTAGTTTTCAATATCTATACAAAAAAATTATCTCACCATGTATAAATATAATATCATTGAATATAGAGTTTATAAAGAAGGCCAATCCTATAGACGACAAATTTCACCCTTTTTTGTCTAGGCGAAAGTGGTGGCGCACAGCGGTGATTAGCGAAACTTGATGACGTAAATTATAGTTGGTATAAACGTTTTACAGATACCTTTCTGAACAATTCGCAAAACATCTCTTTCTGACAGAACAATCAAAAATAGCATTCAATGTCAGCGGATTTCATATGCAAACTGCACGATGTGTTTGTCAAATTTGACAATTGTTCCAAGAACAAGGTTATGTTGCGTTTTAAATGACCGATATATTTGTTACTGCCCTCTATCATTGCGGTTAATATTACTTTACTAACGGCGTTGTACCATAGATGGCAACAGGTGCAAAACGTCATTAATCTTAGACATAATTTAATATGGGGATTAGCCTTCTTTATATACTCTATACTCAATGATAATATTGTATATTAAAGACCTTGTGTTTATATTCTCATTACCATATTTCACCAGATATGTCAAGAGGCAAAGACGAAAGTCCGTCAGAGGAAGAAGAGGAAGACGTGATAACCATCCTCATAGGCGAGTACGGAAGGTGGCAACTAATGTTGACTTGCCTATTGGCTTTCTTCAACTTCCCTTGCACATGGCACATCTTCTGCCCGACCTTCCAGGCCCAAGACTACGACGTCTGGTGTGCCAGACCTGAAGACCTCCCCGACGTGGACCCGGTCATCTGGAAGACCATCTCTCAGCCAGTGGACCATTGCCAGATCGTGGACTACCACAAAGTCAACTACACGATGGAAGACGTCAGTAAGATCGCCCAGTTGTTTAAGAACAAAGACATGGTTCCGTGCGACAAATGGGAGTTCCACGAAGAAGGCCAGACCATCATAACCGAATTCAATTTGTTCTGCGATAGGAAGTATTTGGTCAATTTGGCCGAGATGATGTTCTTGTCTGGCGTGGCTATTGGGGGGATCGTGTCTGGATGGTTTTCCGACAAGTACGGGAGGAAGAAAGCCTTGATGTGCTCGGTTGCCATCCAGACCATCGATGGCAAGTTACTGTCTTAGAAAAAGTGAAATCATTTGATCTTTCAAGAAAAATGCAATCATTTGTTTGATAAACCCCAATGTGTTCTTCTTTAGGAGTTACCATCGCCTTAGTTCCCTACATCGAGATGTACATCATCCTCAGAACCCTCCTAGGATTCGTCTGTATTTCCGTGGTCTTCTCTGGCTTCGTCCTCTGCATAGAACTGGTAGATGGAAAATGGAGGACAGTCGCTGGAGTTTGCTATTTAATGCCTTTGCCCTTAGGTTACATTTCCACCGCTGGTATGGCTTACCTTTTGAGGGATTGGAGACACCTCCAATTGGCCATATCTTTACCAGGATTGCTGTTTGTAGCCTCATGGTAAGTGTAAAGATTTTACTTTATAGCTCCAGGTCCTGTTGTGGATAAGAACAGATTCAAATGATGGAATACATGTCTTTAAATTTTGCAGCTGGATTTTGCCAGAATCTCCACGATGGCTCCTGGCGATGGGAAAAACGAAAGAACTCATCAACATCATTAGGAAAGCTTGCCTAGTCAACAATAGAAAATTGCCAGCAAATTTGGACAAAGTTCTCCACCCAATCTCCTTGGAACCAACGGAGACCACGCACATCTTCAACCTCTTTACAATCAGAAAAATCCGAAACATTACCTTATTCCTTCTGGTAATTTGGTTCGTGGTCTACCTAGTCTACTACGGCTTGGTCTTAAACGTGGCCAGCATCGGAGGAGACTTGTACCTAAATGCGGTTGTCGGCGGTTTGGTGGAGTTCCCGGCGGACGTCATCAGCTTAGTCTTCCTCCTCAAACTCGGAAGGAGATGGCCTTTCTTAGGTTCGATGGTCCTCGCTGGGGCTTCTTGCTTCCTCGTCCTCTTCGTCCCAGAAACCGTCCAATGGTTGATAACCTCCCTAGCCATGTTCGGGAAGTTCTCGATCTCAGCCTCGAACATCATAATGCCAGTTTTCACCGCCGAGTTGTATCCAACGACCATCCGCAACATTGGAGTCGGAGCCAACAACGTATCCGCAGGAATCGCCCTTGTGTTGGTTCCTTTCCTTTGGAGTTTGGCCGAAATAGAACGGTGGCTTCCTTGGGCGATCGTTGGAGTCGCTGGGATCATCGGAGGTGTTTGTGTTCTCTTCCTCCCAGAGACGGGACATGGGAAGCTGAAGAACACGTTAAGCGAAGAAATGATGCCTCCGGGAGAATACTCCCAACGAATGTCCACCGTCAGTAATGTGTCTAGAGATCTTAAGAGACGTTAGGGGAGTTGCTTAACGAATGGTTGAATAAGGAAAACGTGATAGTTGTATAGAACTTTTTAAGAAGTTAGAAGTGTTATTTCTGTGTACATGCATCGAAATACATACAAATATTAAACCATAAGTAGTTATAAGTACTATAGAAGTAAACTTTAGTTTTCAATTATAGTACACATAATCAGATTGCACATGTTTATGGAAAAAAAAGTTGTCAATTTTGTCTCAAAATGGCAAATATAAAAACAACTAGCGCTATGCGTCTATGTATAGTTGGGTATAGGCAACCATAATTGCAAGAATATCTAATGCATTGACGAGTCCTCTTTCGGATAGACGGACAAATTATTATCGTTATTACCTTGTATTATATTTTGAGAAAATTCAATTGTTTTTTCTTTGTATTTATAATTCGTTCAGTGTTTATTAAGCCTCCAGTTATGAGAATATGACTTGTTACTTTAGGCCTTTTCCAACAACACAAATTAATAGTTTTAGAATCGTTTAATGTACTGCACAGGGTCGGCCCATTCTAAAATTTTCGTCGCCATACGGTAATTCTGTACACACGAATGTCTGGTTGCCTATAATTTGATCCTTAGCCGACCCTGTACCTGATTCTTAAACTATCAACTCGTCTTGTTTTAAAGAACCTATATAGTAGTAACCTGTAAACTATGGTGGCCTTGACACGACATGGCTTCTCTAATATAACCTGAAAGCGGCCGTCACACGATCAATAATATTGACAGTATATTTAAATTCCATTAAAGAAGTTTTCTTTGACTACTATGATAGAAATGAACTTGTATTTCGGACTTACTCTCAAGAAATACAAGTTCAAGTATAATTAAATACTGTCAGTTTTATAGATCGAGGGAGGGCATACCTTCATTTTCAATGTAAAACCAAAGATTATATATACGTCTATAGATATCTCACGCAATGTACTTTTTGCAAACTGTTTGCCGCGATGACGTAATAACCAGTAACCAGTTTAATGAACGCGTACCTGTCACAAAAATGACACATTTATTTACCTTTGAGTTTATAGTTATTATAGTATTCGTTGTGTGTATTTACTTATTCATCTTGAATGCTAAAACCTTGTCGACCAGTTTAATAAACCGACTCGTTCGCTAAATAACCGAACTTCTGCATATTTATCGTGTTTTTGTTCAAAGTTGTTTAGCCTAAGGACGTCTCCACCTTAACAAGTTTAAATAACCTCTTTAAAATTGTATAGGCAACCAAACCTACGCGTGTTGCGTTATCTCTCGTAAGGTGGGCGATCTATATACTCAATAATCTTTGGTAAAACGGTCTCCTTAGATTGGTTTACAAACATGTTAATAGCGCTTTGAAAATGTAGGGGTAAAATGCTCAACTAATCATACAGCGACAACTAATTGTACTTCCTAGTTTAAACAACTTAAGTACTATGTCACACTCGTGTCGTCTTCGGAAGGACTCGGAATATTGCACTTTAAAATTAATTATTACAAAACTATTGCACTTTTAACAAAAATGGAAATATACATTATTTATATTTTCGAATGCTTAACCGAATGCACTCAATATTTGAAATCAGAGACAGAACCTAATTGTAGTTACTGTTACAACCGTTAACTCTAGTGTGTAAAACGACAAAACGATTATGTATATGACTAGTTAATGCCTGTGAAAAATCACGGGCAACCATGTACACATGTATTTATTACCATGTACACGTATACTTATTACCATGTACACATATACATTTTATCCTACATATATATATTTAATCTTATGATTTCGACATATACATATTATCATGTTCACTAAAAATTTATGCAGCA
>JAWQRP010000453.1:0-28027 GCA_033557875.1 Quadriops clusia
TCCACTGATTACGTTTTTACTATGCACATAAAGGATATGTAAATTTTACAACAATTGTTTACATATCCTCTGATTCTTTAAACTTGCAAAGGAGAAACGTGAACTGAAACGTTCAGTGCAGGCTGGGCAGAGAGCAATGTAAATTAATAGACGTGTATGCCGTATGAATGTCGGGTTGCCTATATAATATTTTTTATCTGACCGTAAGAAAAATAAGACGTCTTGCATGAATTAATTATAAATAAATAACCAGAAAATAACAAACGAAATCCCGGTTTTACCTAACGTGGAACGCACGATTGTGTGAATCACTGTATATCGTATTGAGAGAATAAAATGATTTTTAAATCAATAAGTTTATATACTTTTTACTTCTTCAACTACGTTTAATACTTGAACATTGACTTCTAAATGGATGACGTTCCCCCAATAAACCCGCGACTCCTACCTCGCAGACAATGACCAACGATTTTGTAAGATTTATATCAACGTTGATATATATATTGAAAATATGTTTAGGTGGAACTGAAGTTAAGAGAGATAAAAAAAAGTAGCTATTGATGATACCAATGATTTCATATATTTTATTGACGGGGGAAACAAATGTTGAATTGTCTTTAATTAGATGTGTAATAAAAAAATTAACAAAGTTGTGATTAATCGTAAATAAATAATTCGCTAATACTGTATCCGTCAGAGAAGTTGCTATTATAAAATGGCCGTCACAATTTCTAGCAAGCTGCGGACCACAGAACACGAGCAATATTGCCAACTGAAAGATTCAATCTCGTTTGGTAACTTTTATTTGGTGCAATTTATGCAGAAGCACCTGCCAAAGTATTTCTTGCGGACAGGTGTCTGCTTTACCAGCGTTGCGTGAATATGGTGAGTGACAGCGTGCTGTCAAAATGTGATGGAATACAAATAGCTTTTAAAACAAACAAGACGCTTAATTTTAGTTTCAGGCACAACCCTTTTGGATCTAAGGTAACTACTAATCTGTTATTACCCTTTGCGCTTCGAAATTTTTACTGATCGCAAAATCTTTTGGAGAAATCGCGCGAAAATGCGCAGCTTGATGTAACTAAACTGTCAAAACGCTGCATTTTATCAAAAACACCCACTGTTTTGCAATTGCTAAGCGATGCGCGTTTTCCAGCATATCTCAAAAGATGTTTTATTTGCACAATAATTTGAATGAGACTTCTACAAACTTAAAAATATTTATTAGATTAAGCAAACCATTACTGAAAGGTAATGTGCATCAATATAAATTTAATGAAATTTGAGAAGTTTATTAATAATTGAATATTGCATTACATTGTATTAAGGATTTTTTTTTCATAACAAGAATCCAATTACACAAACAACAATAAAATATACTGGGTGGATTCAAAATGACTTCCAAACCAAAAGGGAAAAGTGAAGAATTGAAATTTAAGCAATATACCTGTTGCACGATTATTTTATTATTAACAATAACAAAATTATAACTTTTTTTTAATCGACCAATTATTGAAAACTTGTAGAGTACTAACTAACAAATTAATTTTATTATAATTGGTTAGTATTATTACATGGCGTGCATAATAACGAGTTGAAAAACGTGTATTAATTATTGTAAATATTAATTATAATTAAGGATTTTGGACCAGTTACTAAGTACGTAAAGGAATGTCCATCAATTATTCATATTCCATACGTACAAAATCTTTATTCGATCCATTTCCTAGTATTATATCTCTATATATATAATAATTGATTCTTTCTTATTTTTAGCTGTAGTCTAACTCACTTGAACACACAAAAATGCCATTCAAACTGAAGCTAAAAAAATCACGACACTACAGTGTCGTGAACAAATCATCATTTGTGATTTCTGTGGAGTTAATAGATAGCACAAATGTTGAATGCACATTATCCTCAGAGACGACGGGGGATGAGTGCCTGGAAGTTGTTTGTAAGAAAATAAACTTGAACCAATCCCACTTTTTTGGTCTTCAGTACATGAGTAAGAATCGAGAAACTTGCTTGTATTGGCTCGAACTTGATCGACCTATTAAAAGGCAGTTGGACAAGCATGCTAGAGGACTATATGTCTATATGCGTCTTATGTATTACATCATCTCTGGTGTACGATTGATTACTGACGAGGTTACTAGATCACATTACTTTTTGCAATTAAAAAGCGACATTATTGAGGGCAGAATTGTCTGTAGCCCTAAGCAAGCCATTGAATTGGCTAGCTACTGTATGCAAGCTGAATTTGGAAATTTCAATGCAGAAAGACATACCGCACATTACCTTAAGGATTTCAATTTGTTCCCAAAGGTATTTTAGATTAAATGAAAATGTAATATTTTTAATCACAATACTTTATTTTCTAGACGTTTACCGATCCTCACTTTTTGGAGAACTTAACAGACGCAGCTATGAGGCAACATGCACTTCTCATGAATTTACCCCAAAGCACAGCTGAAGAGTATTACATTTGTGCTTGCCAAAAGCTAGATGGTTATGGTTTAGAGACTTACATGGTGAAAGAAAGAAATGGCGAGGATGCTATTCTGGGAGTGACGTTAACAAGTGTTACTGTGACATATTCTTGTGAGAAAGAAAATCGAACTTTTAGGTAAGAAAATTTATTTTACTGCAATTGCATATTTTATTTAGCAACATAATAAAGGTTTATAAAATGTAATAGTAAGTCATATCATTAGTATGTATGAAATACTTGGCATCCGTGTAATGATTTCTTAAACTATTTATGTCGAATGTTCCATTATTTGCAATTCCAATAATGGAACATACTAGGCATAAATGGGTTAATATAATAATTGTAAATGAATAATGTTTCCAGTCTGGGATATTTTTATTAGTTGCTATATTTTTAATGAAATATGGAATATGTAGTAACTAAAATTGTATTTATCGATGGTAAATTGCACTTTTAAATTGATCATTACTCTGTGCTGATTAATTTTTTCTTTATGAGGTTTATATTGTAGTTTTTCAATTTATTTTGACTTTCCCCTGATATTTTAATGAAGTCCATAAAAAGAATCTATGTGCGACATTTAGTCGACACCCACCTGAACAAAGACATTCTATATTTGTCATTATTAGCATATTTAAAATGTTAAGGGCCTTAGTCGACTATTATAGTCGATCAACGCTCTGAGAATAGCGTTGTCCACCATTTTTTTAAAATTTTTTCTCTTAAAAGTACGTCGCAAGATCGGGATAATCTGAAAATATGACGGTAATATAGGTCCAACAAATATTTAAAAAAAAAATATTAAAATTTACGAATTTTTAAATTTTCCTGACAGCATTCATTGTCTTACATTGTGCATGTGCAGAAAGCCATACATTTTGTCGTCGTGCTTCTCCAGTCGTGTTTGTAAACAACACTGCGGCAAGGTGGTTTGTGACAAGTGTGTATGTACGAAGATGTATTAAGTTTTGATTGGTACTGCTGACGCATGCGCTTTGAATCAAACGAAAATTGAGATAAATAAAAATTGACTCATCAAGAAATGTTCAACTTATTTGTGACCAACCAAATGTATCAATGTTTAAATAAACCTATAAAGATTATGTGTACAAATAAACAACATGAAGGATAATAGTGATACACATTTAATTGGTAAACAGATAGACACGTTCAAGGGCATACGTTTAACGTTCAAAAGTTAAAAATTAAGCAATACGTAAGGAAATCTGATAGCATCTATTAAAATGTACAATTTACTTTTTTTTCAAAAATTAAGAAAGTATGTGCCGAGTCTGAAAAGTATTTCATGAAGAGTGTAATTTGACCAAGCAAATGAGTGATGAAATGCACTGTTCTGCTGAGGTACACATTTAATACTCGTCAAAAATTCTAAAATGTCTACATTTGACAAATTCATATTTCAAAGTTATCTTTATCGATAATTTTTAAGATGTCAGTTCCTAAAAAAAGAAGGTAGCTTCACCTAGGAAACCATGCATTGTTTGCACTAAATAATTCCGCTGATGCTCGGAGTGCATCTAAAGAAATGAACGTTAACAATGCTCTGTATACATATGGTGTAAATCTAACTTCGATAATTTGGGCAAAAAATTATTTTTAATGGCTATAATTTGGAAATTTCAAATCGAATTCATGAAAAGGAATTCGAACACAGGTGATCAGCATTTAATATCCTAGCAGGCACATTTCTAAAAGAATTTACATCTAAAATAAACATGTCAACAAGTTTGACACAAAGGTCCATTTTCTAGCAAAAATAGGTTTTTCTTTCGACATTTCCTGACCACTCATAAATTATTGTACGTAATGAATCAAGAAATCGAGGAACTATATGTGCGCAGTAACGAAGACTTTAGCCCTATCTCACAGCAAGTAAAATGGTACGTGAAAAATTTAGAGTCGTGGAAAAATTGTGCTGATGTTGTAGAAGACACTGTCGGAGTAACAGAACAAAATAAAGGACCCACTTATTTAGATGACATGTCATCAGAATCGGACTTATGTTTCTCTTATTGTTCCCCAAAAAATGATGATCACTTAAGGAGTAGTATATTTAAGCAAGGGGGAGGTTTTAAATTTGATGGGGCACCATTTGCTCCTCCAAGCCGTCGTGCACAGGAAGCTTCGTGGAATTGGGTACAACCAAAATGGGACGAACGGCCCGCTAGAATGGACCTTAAAATGTGTCGACCTTCCGATTACCATGGGGATGGCAACCCACATAATCAGTTTGGGATTCAGCTCGATCAAAATTCAGTGCAAATTTCGAATGTGCAAAGTAAAAATTCTCAAACTCTGAAGAGAAATTCAAAGCGAAATGAAAATCGAATTGTAAACAATAAGAAATTTGACTTTGTAAAAACACCAAATCTAGAAGATAATTTGTTTGATGGAATAGAATCAGATTTAATTCACAAGAAGTCCTTAGAGAGCTGCATTGCAAGTATTAGAAATGCGCCAATCTTACCTTTTCCTAGGAGGTCAGAGATTTTGGGAATCAGTATCAAAAAACCTACTGCTTCAATGCAGAAATTCTCTAAAAAAGTTGACATGAGTGGCTTGAAGTCGAAAGATGTCCCAACAAGCTCCAAATTAGAGGATTCTTTACCATCTTTGGAAGTATTGTTTGGATTAGAAGATCATGAAACATTGTCCGAGAAATTAGGGCCAAAATATACCAAACCAAGTATTCTAACTAATCCAGCTTTTAGAATAGTACATGAAAAGCCATCAAAGAAGGATTTTAATAAAATCACTCCTGAAGTGATGTTGAAAAAATATGTCAAGCTGTAAAAGACACATTGAAAAGCTTTATAAAGTTTTGTGTTGATGGATTTTAATTCTTTTAATTGTCGTGAGGATTAAATTATTGGTTTTTACAGAAGAAGAATTTACATACATGTTTTTATAATGATTGCAACATGTAGTGTAAAACAATAAATCTTGTTACCGCAATCTTTAATTTTTAATTCTTTTGTTCAATTTATATGTTATTCATTATACTGATTATTATTATCCTAAACATTTGTAATTATATTATATGAACAAAAAAATGCTAAAACGTATTTAAAACAATTCATTTTATTCCAGATGGAGTGATATAACCCATGTAATAAATCACAAACGAGACTTCACTTTGGAATGTGTAAATGGCTCAGAAAAAGTAGAATTCATTTTTCCTGATGTAGAAGGTGCTAAAAATGCCTGGAGATTTTGTGTACTACAACATATTTTCTTTAGAGACTATGAAATGACTGAAAATAGTGACCAAGCAGATAAATGCAATTTAAATTTTCACCAAAACATTGATGATAAATTTCGTCAAATGGATAGCTATGAAGACATTGCCAATGTAGGCCAACAGTGGGAACGTCCGGCAACTGCTCAATCGCAGTGTTTGAGTCAAAGAGCACAATCTACATCTTGTTTAGATTTAAATACTCCAACAGATATTGACAAATTAAGGAGTATGTTGCCTTCATACCGTCCTGCTCCGGATTATGAAACAGCCATACAGCAAAAGTATCGTAATTCAGCAGGTGCCATACAAAATTTAGAGCCGCTTAGAAATACTCATGCAATTTTATACAGCTCACAACCGGAAATACATCAAGCTGAAGCATATGCAACACATTTGCGTTATCCGGATGTAACCCACAACAATATTGAACAAAAAAATATAATTTCACAACTTTATAATCCTGGCTATACACAGTCGCAAATTATAGCATCAGAAAACCATCAGAATTTGGTGGACTTAGCCGAAAGTATGCGGTTATTGCATTTGTATAAACCTCCCCCTCCATACCCAAGTAACCGAATTAGTTCAAATTCTACACCTGATTTAGCAGGAATTTCTCAACAAGCGAAGCCACAAATTAATTTTGTTAATAGTATAGTTTCAGGGTCTAGTCCAGATTTAGTTTCTACAGGCAATTTTATTAATCAACACTTTAATATGAAACAGTATGGGCATGCTTTATATAGCGGGAATCAATTGTCGCATCCTGTACATCGATCTCAAAGTTATCTTCCTCCACAACATGGAACATATGAGAATTTAGCATCTATTTTTAATAATAATATGTTAGGTAGACCTCAAGCTGTAATCGTAGAAAACCCTAACATAACAAAACATATTAAGAAAGTTTATGACGAGCATGGGAACATAATTTATTGTATGCCAGCAAATATGAAACAAATACTCCAGGAAAATCAATTACCAAGCACAGGATTTGTCGTGACACGTAATCAAAATGCCGTTGTTGCACATTCACCAGATTTAAACAATTCTTCTGAACCAATTTATGAAAATATTCCTTTGCCATGGCAAAATGACAACAATCAAATGCGAGCTCGAACACAAAGCATTCATTCTGCACCAGAAGTTAGTCAAGTGATTAACCATCCTGTCGTAAATGCTCTTCAATCTCAATATTTACAACATTTAAATTTAAATTCATCTGTCGGAAGTAAAGAGAACTTATATGCGAATATAAGTCATAATTTAACGAGTCCAAATTCATCACGTGCTGAATTGACATCAAGTTTGAATCTGCAGAGTGTAAATGTTCAGAATTCCAGCATGAATTCAATGCTACAAAATTCAAATTTACATGCTTCGAGCTTGAACTCCTTACAAAATGCAAATTCGCAGAATTCAGTTATAAATTTACACAATTCTAATTTGCAAAATTCTAGCTTGGTGAATTCTAATTTGCAAAGCTCTACAGTACAAAATTCTAATTTATTGAACACTAGCATGAACTTGCAAAACTCAAGCACAAACAATTTGAGTGACACCAGCAGTATTTTGAATCGATCTGTCCAGAATGTAAATTCGAGTCAATTGAAACCTTCTAGCCCTAAATTGAGTAACAGCAATTCAAATAGTAATTCTCCTACAACTATGAGTAGAACCAATACATTTATTATAAATAAAAATTCGAGTTTAAATTCGTCTGGCACTAGCAATGCGTTTACTGAAAGCGCTAATCTATCCAACGAGACGTGTAATTCAACAGACGTGAGCAGCTCAAGCTCAACATCCACTAAGAAAAAGAAGAGATGGGGAATTTTAATTGGAAGGAGTAAATCTAGTGAGAAAGTCAAGAGTGCTACTTTGGGAAGAGAGAAGGAGAAGAATAAAGATAAGACGCAAAATAACAACAGACATAGGTGGTCTACAGGATTGCCTAGGTTGCATCCGTTGCCTCCTTCAATTAGTAAGGAAACGATGGTAAGTTTGAGAAAAATTTTGTTTACTATATGAAAGGAAGATAGATACAAATCTTTCAAAACTTGCTAGGGCCACTTTCAAGAAAGAAGTCTCTATTGACTTCATGAATGATGCACGATTTCATGAGAGTGAACTTCTATTTTGTAAAACCGTAACTTGCATCTTAGTTTTTTTTTAATTAACAACTATTACAACAAACGAAAGATTTGCCATAATGTACTTTATGACTTTTATGAGAGAATATTTGGAACTGATTAAAAAAAGTTTTGAAAAACATCCCTTTAAACTTTATAGAAATAAATGTTTTATTTTATTTGTATGCACATACCGGGTGGTCTCCGATTGTGGTACGCCCCTGTAGTTTTTTTGTGTGTAGAGATACGCCAATGATTTTTGATTTCAATTTATCGTACGCAACAAGACGGATTTTTATAACTATAGAGCACTTATATGTCACTTCCGGTTTGACCGGAAATGACAAGAAATCTCTTATTTAAATAGGGAAACCCAACTTTTTTGTTGATATTCTCAATCTCCATGTTATTACGAATACAATGATATGTCATTTGAGACTTCAAAATCCTTTTAAACTGTGCTTCTAACTTGTAGTTATTGATATAAATTGATGTCATCACCAAAAATTAGCTGATTCAAAAAATAAAGCATTTTCCATTTTCATTTCAACAAATATCAATTTTTTTAAATAGAAACCCCCTGGTACACTGAGATATTTAAATACACTGCTCTTGTACGAAAAAATGATACCAATATCGTCTATCTGTGAACATAACTAAAGTAAGAAAAAAAATAAAAACAAACGTTTTGATTTAAAGTTTGTTTTTAATTTTTTTCTATTTTTGGTTATGTCCAAAGATAGTTGATATTGGTGTCATTTTCTTCGTAGAAGAGCAGTGTATTTAAATATCTCAGTGTACCAGGGGGTTTCCAATTATAAAAATCGATATTTGTTGAAATGAAAATGGAAAATGCTTTATTTTTTGAAGCAGCGATGACATCAATTTATATGAATAACTAGAAGTAGTTTAAAAGGATTTTGAAGTATCTATGTTAAAAAATAAAATTGAAAAATATGTCAAAGTGACATTTCGAAAATTGACAGAAGATATATCATTGTATTCGTAATAACATGGAGATTGAAAATATCAACAAAAAACTTGGGTTTCCCTATTTAAATAAGAGATTTCTTGTCACTTCCAGTCAAACTGGAAGTGACATGTAAGTGCTCTATAGTTAGAAAAATCCGTCTTGTTGTGTACAATAAATAAAATAATATAAAGTGAGTCAAGAAATAATAAATATTTTGAAAAAAAAAAAATCATTGGCGTATCTCTACAAACAAAAAAGCTATAGGGGTGTACCACAATCGGAGACCACCCGGTATATGTTTATGTAAGCATATTGTGCAAATATTTTATGGTATATGTTAATTTTTTTTGCAAAATCTGAGCAAGTTAAGTCAAGTAGAACTCCCTCTAAAGTTTCTTTTAATGTGTGTATTTTATTTAGTAACTCCATTGTTCCACAAATTGAATAATTAATAAGAAATTCTAAACAGTCATTGAAACCTGTTGGCCAAACAGAGATGGCTGATAAATTAGTCACACATTTGTAAAGTATAATTAAAACAAGCTTTTGAAATGAATTCGTTAAGGTTGGGAGTCGCATGGAATATTGTAGTGTTTTACCCACTATTGTTCAGTGCATTATTTAACTGTATACCTTACTCACTAGTGTCTTGTAAGAAGTGTTCCAAAGCAGATGGTTATTGAATAATAGAAGAAATATAGAATATGGCTCATAATATTACGGTACATAATTTGTTTATGTTTATTTAATGTCTTTGTTTCACTATATAGAAATATTCACTTGCATTATATTGTTGTATATATTTGTATTGTATCATATTGATTTGTTTTTATTACTCACAGTGTCAATTACTCGAAAATAAATTAGCCGATAGCCAGCTCTTTTTCGAATTTGATAAGATTCCTAAAAAGAAGCATAATGCCGAGTTCACAACTGCCAGTCTTCCAGAAAATAGTGCTTATAACCGATTTAAAGATGTTTTACCTTATGAAGACAACAGATTAAGATTAACGCCATCAAGGGATAATCGATGTGGATACATAAATGCATCCCATATCACAGCAACAGTTGGGAGCAAGCAGAGGTTTTACGTTGCAGCACAAGGGCCTACCAGGCTTACATTACCTCACTTTTGGCAGTGTGTTTGGGAAGCTGAGGTTTACCTTATCGTGCAACTAACGGACCCGACTGAAGATTTGCATTACTTACCTGATGCCGGGGAAAGATGCTTGGATGTTGGACAGGTATTGATTTTTAAAACAAAAAACTTTTTTTCAAAACAACTACTAATATACAATTTGGTCAGTGTGACAGTTATGGCCAGCTTAATTTTTTTTTACTTTCTCGCGAAGAAAGTTTAGTAAACATGGGAAAAAACATTTTAGAAATTTTGATTAATCTCGACGTTTTGAGTGATTCTGAGTCGATTTGGCCCTTTTTTGCTTTTTTGTCTGCCTGTGTGTGTGTAAACATGATAACTCAAGAACGACTTGAGCTAGATCGATGAAATTTGGTATGTAGTCATTTTAGCTAAAAAGTAAACTCGTATCAACTTTTAGGTTAATTCGGATAACCAGAAATGGCAGTTTACCTGAAACGGAAGTGAAACTGTTTCAAGTAAAGTGCCCTTTCGCTTCAAGATATTTGTTTCAAATTTTGTACCAGCTTCACAAATAACGAAGCTCACAGATATCAAATTTTAGCTTTATCCCTCAACGGGAAGTGGTAGTTTACCTGAAACGGAAGTAAAACTGTTTTAAGTAAAGTGCCCTTGTTTCAAATTTTGTACCAGTTTCAGAAATAATGAAGAACTCACATATATCAAATTTTAGGACAATTGCCCAACCGGAAGTGGTAGTTTACCTGAAACGGAAGTGAAACTGTTTCAAGTAAAGTGTCATTTTCCTTCTATATATTTGTTTAAAATTTTGTACTAGCTTTAGAAATGATGAAAAACCCATAGATATCAAATTTTAGCAAAATGGTCCAATCGGAAGACTTTTTTAAAATTTTTTAAAATAAGCATATGAATATTTTTTATAATCTTGGGTTTATAGTCCTTATTTTATAAAATTAAATGCACTTTTCCTTACGCGTTTCGCGGTTTGACCAAATTATTAAAAGTTTATTTAACGTCGATATATTTCCGCATCAGAGGCCAATCACCGACGCCAGAGATTAGGACCACAACCTCTGGGAATTTAGCCAATGCCAGGATTTCCACCTGGTCATTGTGTTCTTTAACGTGCGCGTGGATTATGCCTACAACACATGGGACCCCCAGCTTTACATCGCTCCTGGACGATGAGGCACTCAAACATTTTTTCCTAATCTGAAAAATCATTGCCGTGGGTGGGGTTCGAACCTACGACCCCTAGCACTAAAAGCCAGCACCTTAGTAACTATAATTATGTATACTAGGTTGTCTCAGATTATGGTACGCACCTATAGTTTTTTTGTTTTTAGAGATATGTCAATGATTTTGTTACAATTTATCGTACGCAACAAGACAGATGTCCAATTTTTTTCTTGATATTAGCTTTGTTCCAGCCGCTATATGCGACTAGTTCATGTACTAGTCAGACGATCAGAAGTTCTTAAACAAAGTGCGCAGTTTATAAATGTCTATAAACTGAGCATACTGTTGATGGACTGCTGATCGTTTGATTAGTACATGAACTAGTCGGATGTAGCGGTTGGAACAAAGCTATTCTTAATCTTCATGTTATTCCGAATTCAATGATATGTTATTTGTCAACTTTATAAATGTCTGTTTGACATTTTTTTCAATTTTATTTTCTAACATAGGAACTTCAAAATCGGTTTAAACTGTGCTTATAAGTTCCAGTTAATGATATAAATTGATATCATCGACAAAAGTTGACTGATTCAAAAAATAATGAATTTTCCTTTTTCATTTCAACAAATATCGATTTTTTTAAATGGAAACCCCCTGGGGTATTTAAATACACTGCTCCTCTACGAACAAAATGATACCAATAACATCTATCTTTAAACGTGGCATAAAATAGAAAAAATAGTAAAACAAAATTTGCAGACAATGCCTGACTAACGCAGTCCCAATTACGCTTAGTATTTCCTACATATTCATATTACACACATATTCATGAATGAATACATGCATGACATTAGCCTGCCAGTGATATTTGTTGCGTCGAACTTTTGTTTTTCATTGTTTTCAATTTTTTGTCATGTTTAAAGGTAGATCATATTGGTATCATTTTGTTCACAGAAGAGCAGTGTATTTAAATACCTAGGTGCATCAGGGGGGTTTCCATTAAAAAAAACTATATTTGATGAAATGAAAAGGTAAAATACATTATTATTTGAATCAGCTAATTTTTGGCAATGATATCAATTTATATCAATAACTGGAACTTATAAGCACAGTTTAAACTGATTTTAAAGTTCCTATGTTAAAAAATGAAATTGAAAAAAATGTCAGTGACATTTCCAAAATTGATAAATGACATCACGGTCGTCGTTGGTAGCCTACTTGCTAAGGTACTGGCTTATAGTGCTAGGGGTCGTAGGTTCGAACCCCACCAAGGCGATGATTTTTCTGATTAGGAAAAAATGTTTGAGTGCCTCATCGTCCGGGAGCGATGTAAAGCTGGGGGTCCCATGTGTTGTAGGTATAATCCACGCGCACGTTAAAGAACACAATGACCAGGTGAAAATCCTGGCATTGGCTAAATTCCCAGAAGTTGTGGTCTTAATCTCTGGCGTCGGTGATTGGCCTCTGATGCGGAAATCTGAACCCTCCCACAAAATATTTGCTCACACACGAACAGATGTTTCGCATGGGAACTCGAGAAGTGGCTGTTTGCTCTCTCTCTTGCATTACTCATCAAGTGTGTCTCACCATCTCTCTTCCCCTCATTACTAGCCGTCATCTTAATGGCAGCGATTTATTGATGTGACAACTTAGCCTATGAATTCTGCAAACACAACGTAACAAATGAGTCCTATTTAAGATAGATGATCATAGGTAATTAGTTAAATAAATTTCTTCGACCAATTAAAATCAGAGATGATTATTTGAATATCCCGCCATTTTTTACTTTTGGAATATTCCCTTAAGCTAATGTTGTTTACAAAATGCGTAAGCATACACCCATCCGTCACAATCTATTACATTCACTTTTTTTGTAATATAAAGTTTTTACGATTATTTTATTAATTTTACTTCGCACTATTTTTTATTGTTGAAAGATTCGACAAAATAATTACCTAAATATTAAATGATAGTGCATTACTGTTTTAGCATTTCTTAAAAATACGTTCTAAACAATTCAACAGTTTTTGTTTGGTCTAATTCCCATTTTTTTTAACATCCGACTGGATCATTGATTTTTATATATTTGTGCGATATTGCTGTTTAGGTGTTTCTTCATGAATGCGTTTCACGTTAAACAAAGTTACTTAGTACGTGGTCTATCTCCCTCAAATAGAGTATACATATGTAATGCGAACGTGAAAGAAAAATAACAAAATAACATCTAATATCATCAGTAAGTGCAAATACAAATATCGTTGCTTTCGCCCTACACAGGTTAGAATGCACAGAAGTATATAGAGACTAAAAAAGTTCTTTCCGTCCGCGTCTCGCAGATTCTGTCCTTCACTATTTACATTAAAAATTAATTGAAGGAACCAACAGTCTCTAACGGGTCCTCTATACCACGGGCCACTGCAATAGCCAATGCACTGGGCCACACGCCATACCACGCCAATTTGCACTCTTCACGATGGACTATGGCTTATGTTGACCTAATATGGGCCATTGTGTAGAGCAGCTTTAATAATTCTGCTTACTATAGATTTCTATCTTATTAGGATTCCACCTGTCGCAAGTTCCACTGTACTTTTAAAAGTAGCAGTTAATCATCAGTACCTATTTGATAAAAAATATAGAGACCAATAAAGCTTAATAAATAAAAAAATTAACATATTTTGATTTATAATAATTGTTAATATATCAGGTAATTAACAAATATATATTACACGAAATGATTAACGGAATATTAAGAAAAATTAATCATGAGATATTTAAGAAATTGAATTAAAACAAAGAAAGTACTGAAAGGTGGCCATAACTATATTTTACCCTACTAATGAGATTTGCTTTTAATAAACCATTTATCACAACTGATGATATGGTAAAAAATTGTTTCAGGACTATCAAGTATGGTGGGAATTTTCTCAAAAAACTGGCCATTGTGTTACAAGTAAAGTTCGATTGTGTCATGTTGCTTCACGGCGTTATAGGACTCTTTGGCACTTACATTACACAGATTGGGGTGAACAAGGTTGTCCACACAATGTAGCACATTTCTTAGGATTCTTGGAAGAAATGCAATCCGTTCAACAGCACTCCATGACTGAAATACCACCAGGCCATAATAAGAATCCCCCTGTTCTGGTCCATTGCACTGCTGGTGTAGGAAGAACAGGACTTACCATCCTTAGTGATTTACTGTTGTACACAGTCGACCATAATCAGGCAAGTTAACTTGATAATCTATTTAGTAATACTATTGATACAAAAAATATTAAATATTATAAAATATTCTGCGAACAATTTAAATAATTTAAAGGAAAATGTTGGATTGCAAAAAAATTGTTTTAAATTAAAACAATACTCAAACCCAATCATTATTTTAATTCTTTGTGTATTAAATTTTTCACAGGAAGTCGATATACCCCGAGTTGTAGGTCTTTTGAGACACCAGCGAGCCTTCATGGTGCAAACCATTGCTCAATACCGTTTTGTATATTCATTACTCATCCACTATTTGAAGCAAACTCGTTTAATCTAGCACATAATGAGTGCCATTATTTCATCTTCTTATTACCTTATCTTGTAACATTGCAACTTAAACTCTAGTTCATAAAATTGAAATGCATAAAACTAAACTTCATTTTAATTCTAAATCAAAATAAGCTATTGTTGCAAATTTACCAAAAACTATGAGAAAGTTATTTATTAATATGTTGCTTTTTTATTTCTATTATAACATAATAAAAATAAAAGTAATGCATGTTGAACCAAATATATAATACTATTAATATTCTAAAATCATTTATGTCGAAATTGTTAATCAGTGCCTTCCATAAATATAAAATATACATGACAGAAATGATCATGTACATTTTAATTTTTCATTATTTAATCTGTGTATTTTTGTTGAAGTCTTTTAATGCTAAAATTCAAATTATTTTTATTAAAGGCAGTGAATATAATGAATCTTATGTTAGTACATTATAATGTCAGTAATCTCTTGATGAATTCTGTATTAAAAGAATGTCAAATTTAATTGTCTTACCAGTTTTTTTCTAGTGCATTTTGAACATTTAAGCATTCCTAGAAAACAGAAAGTGTGTAATGATTTGAAATACACTAGTAAAGTTTAACAGTGAATGGTTGGATTATTAATATTATAATGTATACTTAATTAGGTAGAACTTAACTTATTTGTTTTAACCATTGATTTATAACCAAAAACCATTTATAAAAATGCTGACTCAGTATTTTTGCTTTAAAAAGTATTAGTAAATAATTGGAACCTCCTAATAATAATCTTTTCAACAATAATAGTGATCTGACACTTAATTTTAAAGAACTTCAATATTATTAATTTTCGATAATTGTTTTTTAACTTGATTTGTTTTTTCTTATGTAATAATTAATATTTTAAAGGCTGTGTATGTAATATTTTGAGATTTATGTAACCCAGAAGCAATTAAATATTGTGATGAAATTATTGTGCCTTACTAACGATTTTTGCTGTTTTCGCAATATTAAATTGTTTTACCGTATGTTTTAGCTATTAAAAATTGTATTTTAATTGATGACAGTGAGGTGAATAATAAACACTATATATTAAGTAAATACTATTATTTATATGTATCATAAATACCTCAAAACATAATGTACAGAAGATTCTTAAAAATCACATTTTTATAAGTTTTATTTACATAGCGGTTAAGGCTAAGGAGCTCAAGAAGGTGAGAGCCAGAACGATGTAGCCAGTTTGATAGACTTCCTTGATCGTAAGGAATTTTCCGGCATCCCAAGCTAAATGTCGAATTGCATTGATGAAATGATAAGTAAATGGAACGGCGAGGGTAAATTTAAGAAGGGTTAAAGCTACAGGCATTGTATGCAATGTATCTATCAATTGTGGAATTGTTCCTGCAGGTGTAGTAAGAGCGATTCCTCCAAGTATAAAGGCGTAGCCGGAGAGGGCCATTCCTGTACACATAAACAACTAAGTAAGTAACAATCAGTTTATTACAACATACTAATAAAACAAAACTAAGAACAAGTATTATCAAAAAAAGGTGATTATTTTTTCTTTTTTACATCTGGTGGAGGTGGAGCGGAATCAGTTATGGATTTAATTTTTTCTCTAACATCTTTAAGTATGTTTTCCAATTCTTCAACAGGATAAGGAATGACTGTTACAACTGCTGTTCCAATAATGGCCAAAAGTATGACAATGTATCCACCAGTGTACACTCCACTAAGGGTTAAAGCATGTCCAGAGTCCCAGACTAAGTGGCGCACACCATTTAGGGCATGATAAACTAAAGGAAATGCCATGATGGGTTTCGTTAGGTACATGGCAATTTCTGCGAGATCATTATCTTTTTTGAAATCTTCAATTGTTTTTATTAGCTCTCCTTTCTCTAATACGAGTGCGCAAATACAAAAGCACAGGGTATATATGGATAAAGCTGCACCTGGATGGAGTAACAGGGAATTAAAGAAAACATTTTAGGAATAAAAGTATCAACGGTAAAATCTACAATTGGAGCGTTCGGGTGTAAAACCTGTAACATCATAACATTTCCATGCTAGGTAATAAGTTTTGCGCCCGAACACTTCAATTGATGAATATGTTTGACTTAAGATCAGCGATGAAGATATGATTTTTACGTACAGGTATTTATGTTACTTAACAATATCCAGGCTTAAGTTTGGCCGTGGTCAATAAGCACAAGATTAATCTTAATACACAAAGCTATACCACCTATTAACAATGTTTATAACTAGCAGTTATTGCTGACCAAAAATCTGATTTATCATTCATTTTTGAAAATGAATACAATTTAGATACAAGTCATATTTCTAATCTGTTTCATCACTACATAACACTTGAGATTTAGAAAACTATAAATATATTCAAAACACAAAAGAAAAAAAACTTGAATATGGGTTAGTAATAACCTTGTTAATGAAAAAAATGGATATAGTGTTTTATACCTCCGAGGTACAAATGCATATATAAAACGTGAGATAAGCTTTCTGCCCATTTTATTAATTTATGCTTCGAAATATTTAGGTTACGTAATATGCATGAATTGACATAAGAGATGACTGTCGTCGAAAGCTATATGAGATTCTTGCAAGCATAATTTGTTTCTGTAAGGTATTAAAGTAACTTTAGATAATGACTATTTAAAAAATTGGATTATTAATATTATGTACCTGTAAATCGATGACATATTGACATCATACTTGTCAATTGTGGTGCATATATAGTTAAATGGGGTGATTGGGGTCTCTTGAGTTTCACAGCTTTCTCGTGAATTGTCATTTCTTCAGGAGGTTTATATGGTTTGGCCTGAATGGACACAGGCCTCAGGGCCTTAAACATTAGCGGTTCATTGCTCTTAACGCACAAATTAAGAAGTTGCTTTCGGCCAATTAACCTACACAAAAATTATATAATAAGCAAATGTAATAGAGTTGCTAAAAATACTATTCTTGAACAGCACAAATTGGTTTTAAAAGGGTATTTGCCGATATCATGGGATATTAACAGTTCAAATTCAAAATTAAAGTAGAAAATAGTTTAAGTAATTGATTTTTACGTACCTGCAAATGGCGGCCATCTTTGTAGAACTGTCAAAATTGACAACTACTGTTAAATCCAACGCCTCGCTAGTCAACAGAAAATCTTCTTAAAGAATGATGCTTCCTTTATTTTACGGCAAAGAATGCTTTTATTCATCCAAAAATATTTTCACTTCTTTGGTAATTATTACAAGGTTTATTTATTATTATCTCAGTTAGTTTTTTGTTTCGCGTTCTATTATTTCAACCTCATTTGACTAGCCCGGCCCCCTCGGCCAATGAGCGTTTTTATTTTCCAAACAATTTTCGTTTCTAAGCGTCGCTTTGACGGCGTCTCTTGAATAACGACTTATTTTGTTTGTGAATGAAGTGATTCTTGCTGGAAAACCTCTTTGTAGAACGTAAGTAGCCTCACTTAACACTTTTACTAACTGGATAAACTTCAGAACCTCAAATTCACTCCATTTTATTTTGCCGCGCGAACCGAGAGGTTATTTCACGGCCTGCTTGATCGCTAACTAACTGAACCTGAATGACCCATGAAAGCAGAGTGTTTATGTTTACCAATTTAAGGCTGGGCTTTAATATTTAAATCAGATGTGATTTTCCATCCCGCTTTTAAACCTCTTTCATATTAATTGTATTTCAGTCCTACATGTATTATAAGAACTGAGGCTCTATGTTTAGGTTATTTATAGCATTTTTGTCTTGTGTATACCTATGATCCTATATTTACTTTAACAGTTTCAGGCGCGAGTACTAGCAGAACGTGTATTTTAAAAATACAGTTATCTAGAATGCCTTCCTTTCATTATACGCAATTTTAAATTGGGGTCTCCACCAATAGAACTTGCTAATGACTGTTCCGAACAATTAGTAACTTGAGATTGGTTTTGTGCCAAAAATGTTATTATTAATTATTCAGGAAGCACTTCTTCTTAGCACTTGCCGTTTTCAGAATATTAGTTGTATATTAGAATATATAAACCTTCCGGTTACATAATTATGTAGCGTTTTAGTTTTATACCGCTTTAATTGCTGTACTTATCATTAAAAATTCAAAGTTTTCATTCAACAACAAATTGGTTTTGTTCCTCAAAATGTTTTAATTAATATGTTAATTATCATTTAATAAAAATAATATCATTTCTAATCATAGTGTTAACTTTTTTAAATTTACGGTAGTAATTATAAATATATAATATACGAAGGGTACAGGAGAAAACTCCCCATTGTTTGGTTTTTTTTTTTTCAAGAAAACAAACGGATCCCCTCTAGTGGTCTCTCAAATGTACTTTACATGTATGCTATCATATTTCATACAAAATCCCATCAGTCAACTGAAATATACATTTGAAAATAGATAGATTTGGGGTCCCCAAACAATTTGAAATATTAAAAAGTGTTGCTCTCAAAATCAATTGTTTTAGACTGACTTTGACTATACCTATCAAATATTGAACACATTCCCGTCCATATATTTTTTAATATTCTTACGAAATGTTTGATTATTGTCTTTGTAAGTGTTAATTTGTAATATTCTTTATTGTTACATTTTTGGTTTGTTACCTTCATATATTATCTATTTATCTAAATTAATTGTGCAGAGATAAAAAGACAAATTTGACTACATGCTCTAAGGTGAACAGGTCACCCATTGAACAATATAAAAATCAAGAAAGTACTTCCTCTTTCCTTCTTATAATTTTTTTAAAGTAATTATAGACGTAATGTGGATACATATTTACCTTTAAAAATAAGCAAAACTTTTATAAACCGAATTGAGGATCAGAAACAATTAATAGTACCTGTTCACATACAGACATTTAAAACCAACAAAATTATAACAAAGTAAAAATTATTTCTAATTTCTTTCAGAAGGATGGCAGGCAGAATAAAAGGAGATGAATCCAAAGAAACGAAAAAACATGACACTGCAAAGTCACCTGCTGCGGGAGACAAGCCTTCTGGTAAAACTAGGGGACGTCCCAAAAGTCCCGCCAGAACTAAAAGTCCTGGTGCCAAGGTGGGAAGAACAAGAAGCCCTGCAAGGCAAAGAAGCCCTGCAAGACAAAGAAGCCCTGCAAGACAAAGAAGCCCTGCAAGGCAGAGAAGTCCTGGACGTCCAAAAAGTCCCGCAAGACAGAGAAAGAGCAAAAGTAAAAGCCCAGTCCGAATCAGCCCTATTAGAAAGAGTCCGTCACGAAAAAGCCCTTCACGTCAATCTCCATCTCGTGTTGTGAAGGAGGCTAAAGTCATCATTAAGGACCTGACTAAATCTGAAAAATGGGGTGACAAGTTAGCAAAGATCCAAACCTTAGACATTGACAGTGATTCTGATGTCGAAGCTAAGGCTGAGAAACCTAAAGCTACTGTTCGTGGACGTACCAGGAGACTCGACAACTATGAAAAGGAGATAGAAGATGTTAAAGAAGTTGCAAGCACTTACAAAGAATTCCCAACTGGTATGGTTACAAGACGTTCAATTCGTTCCACGCCTGACGAGAGAGTTGTACATTTGAAAAACTATGAAGCTCTTACAAAACTAACAGAATTCTCAGATGACGATGATGTTTCTTCTACTAAACACGTAGAGACTTATCCAAAGAAAACGTTTAACATTAACTGGGGAACTCGACTCGGCTCAATAGCATTGGTATTTACTTTGCCTTTTCTGCACTTAACTATGGACGCCTTATGCAATGAGACAAACTGCTCTTTCAGTAAAATGCCAAATTTACAAAAGTATAGAACTAGTGCTGCATTTTTCGATTTGTTGTCTTTCTTCGTTGTAGTTGGATATTTTCTAATTATGGCTATTTTAAGTGCCGTACCTTTAGGGGGCAAAAAGGTCAGCACCATCCTAAACAAACAAGGCAAATTGGAATACGTCATGAACGGGTGGTTATCAGCCGTCGTATTAACAGCAACTGTACTGGTTTTAGAATATTTGAACATCCCTGTGAGTCACTTTATTCGAACACGTTTTCTCCAATTGAGCGTCTCTACAACATTGATTGGAATCCTATTTTCTGTTTATCTTTACATTAGAAGTTTTAATGTACCCATTAGTGCTTTAAATGGAAATGCTGTGACAGATGATAAGGTGTACAACTTTGTAGTGGGAAGAGAAACTAACCCTAGATTATTCGGAGTTTTGGATTTAAAATTCTTTTTCTTCCGATTCTTTGCTGTAGCTGTACTTATTATTACAACGAGCTTCATTTTCGAAAGCTTAGATGTTAAAAATGCTTCAACTGTAACAATAAAAGAACCACTAAATGCCTTGTACTCGTTGAAAGTGAATCCGACTTTCTTAGCACTAGCTGTACTGCAATACTTTTTAATCTGGGATTTTATTCTTTTTGAAAGTAACATTGTAACTTCATTTGAGAATCAAAATGAAGGTTTGGGATACTTACTAGCCGTCACATATTCTTATGGACCATTTATATACACTTTGCAACAGAAATATTTATTGGATTATGGAGCACAGTTAACAAAACTACAACTAGCAATGTGTATTACAACATTTTTGGCTGGATATGTTTTAGACAGAGTCAGTATGTGGCAGAAAGCAACATTCCGACAGAATCCTTATCATCCTCGGGTTGCTCGTAAGTGTTTTTTTTTGTAGTTTATATTTATGATATTTCATGTTTATTTTTGTATTGTAGGACTAGACAGCATTCCAACTGGTCAAGGGAAGAAACTATTAATTTCGGGACTTTGGGGTTTTGTAAGGCATCCGAATCATCTAGGGGCAATATTGGTCTATTTAAGCATGGTGCCATTTGTTATGTGTTATCCTCCCGTTATAACCCTCTACTTAAGCATCTTTATTTTAATTCATCGTGCGTCTCGGGTTGATAGAAGGTGTAAGGAGCACTATGGAGCTTCATGGGAAAGATACTGTCAAAAAGTAAAGCACTTAATTTTACCGAAAGTCTTTTAGAGAAATTAACAAACTTTTATGATTCCCCATAAATATTACTTTTCCCATTTTACTATCTTCTAATTTTATAAAGTGACTACTTTTTGGGAGTGTTTAACTTGTTTAGATTTAAAATATTTTAACAAAACTTTAGAAAATATGATGCATATATTTTAGACTTTATTTTGAATGTAAATGTATTTTTATTAATATTATACAATTAGAGAGAATGTGAATGTACATATTTTAGTAATACCACAGTTTATAGAAGCTGTAATAAGACTTAACTAACTTCTACATATAAATCTAAAAAAAATATATATCCAAAGAAGTTGCTCAAAGTTTTATTAACTTGCTCTTAACGTCTTAATTGCTTTCAAGGTGTAATTTAAGTCTGCCATAACTTCATTCACAAAGATATAAATATTTTTTGTATTATGTAAATCAGTATGTCATCATTCATTTACGTAAATAATTTTAAATATTAAATAAATAATGTAGAGATAAGAAGGATATTGCTACTATGTAGCAAAACAGAAAATTTAGTTGTAAAAAATAAATATTTTCATATGGCATAATCTTAAGTGTTAGAAATTTATTTTGTATGCGTATGAACAAATAATGTAGTAATCACTCATCTGTTACATACATGTATTTCGTGTTCGTACATAAACCAATTTTTAATGCGCAGGTTTCACCTAAGTTTGTAAATATTATATTGTATTTAACAAAAAAAATCAGAGTAATAACAGTACAAATTATATTTCATTCTCTCTTATTTGTTTTGTACAAGCTTTCGTTTGCGTAAAGATTTCATTCTCTTTCTGTGTCATGACTTAATTTGTGCACATAATTAATTCTCTTTACTTATTAGTGCAATCTTTGATGGAAATCAAATCATAATCGATCATCTATGATACATTAATTTAATGTACTATTTATTTCTTTACATCATAATGTGTGAACTAACTTTAATCATAGTATAACAGAAAGTAAAATAAAATGGCAACCATTTTTCTAACACATCCTCAAGTCAATTTTTTAATGTTTTCGGTGATCATGGCCGATATAATTGACTTTTGGCAGTTTAACATCATTTTTATTGTAATAATAAGGAACCGTAGATATAAATTATTTTCAAATACTATTGTAGAGTGTTTTTTATTAAATAGATTTTATATATATAAAGAGTTTGAAGTTTTTTATTTATAAACCGTTTACTGTTTCTTCAAAACTATAAAATGAAGACAATAATAATAATAAAGTTTTATTACTTTATAAATGTCTACAAATGATCAATAAATAACACAGCTGTTCCACTATTTATTATAATATTATTTATCATTAAAAACACAGAACAAACTTCGTTTATTATTGTACTTTTACAACTTTAAGTTCTATTTTTTTGTTTTAAATTTAATTCAATGAGGTAGTCTTTCATTTAACTAATGGCAGTATTTAATTTTTAAAGTATGTAGTAAAGTCTTAAGAAGTTATTAGTTATGTATTGTGCTTAATATTTAATACTTAATGGATTTTATGATTTTTTTTTATTATGTAGAGTTTTAAACGGATGATTCGTCTATGACTGTTATAACACGGTTCGGGAAAACTTTCCACTTGGAGTTGTTTTTGTTCAAGCCGCCGTTTTCAGTTTCCTCTGCTGGTGGTTCCTCATTATTCCCTTGAGCATTGTTGGCTTTCGGACGGGCCAAAGACCATCTTCTTCCCCTCCTGTCAAGTATCACAGGCATCTCCGCAATCAGGTTATTCTCGAATTCACTAAGCATCAAATAATTCTCTACTTTGTTGCATGATGTGATACAGTCGCCAATGTAGTCCAAATCGTCGAGCAAGTTGTCTGGAAGATCCATGTCGGCGATGCCTTCTTCGGAAATACAAGTCAATTCAGGTTTATCGTTTGTTCCTACGATGTTGTCCATCAATCCGGGTTGATTTGGAGCCAAGTCCGCTCCCAGGACCAAAGCTGCGGCTGCTGCTCCCGCAGTAACTCCTGGCTCGTTGTCTGGTTCTTGCGAGAAGGACAATTTTCTTCTCTGGGGGCAAGTCTCGGAGACACAAAGGTGTCTCGTGCCGTTTTCTCTGGTGTGCTTATGTCTAGATATATTCCTGCGGTGAAGGTCGATGAGGAAGAGCGTCAGGCTGCCTACTAATACGCATGTTGAACTGAAGTAGTATCCTGCGCGATCGCCGCATCTCTCGTTCATATATCCTGCAACATAACAAACATTCATCTGATATTGACTTTTCTTGTGCATAGAGCATACATTTTAAATTAGCTGTTCATGAGAAGTGAGAAAAAGTAGATTGTGCTCCAACGTAATGACGCTCAGAAGCAAAAGAAGGGTTTAAGCTCGATGATGAATTGTGTTGTAGATCCTTCGTTTCGTAATAGTGACATGCACTTCATTCGCTTCGATTACCACAATAAAGGACTCCTTAGGAGGGAATCGCGCATTTTTGCTATCTAAGCGAGTCAGGGATGTCCGACTCAATTTTCCCAGACACTTTGTGCTCCATTCTACACCATCAATATTAATAGTGGCCATTTGTTTCCGGCTTGCAGCCCTGTGCTGCGCCCTGTGTACTTCATATCGGCAATTATCTGTTTGGAAATTCGCCAACTTCAAGATTTAAATACCGAGAGCGTTTTCTCGCCGATTATTCTGTGCCTAAATTGGGATCATTATTTTGGCTTTCAATTCCAGATGTTGTAGTAACTTTCTTGAGTGGATGGAAAACAATTTTTCAAATTCACTCTTATTCGTTCTGAAAGAGATGTTTCTCAAAATTCGCATAGGGATTATGAATTGTGCGGTACGTTTATTCTCAACGAAGGTACTGCATATTATTATGAATTATTTATAATAACCTCATGTTTAATATATACATATTATGTTGCTATAATTTTCCCGAGGTTTTACTTTTATCACAATGGATTGCATTTTAGAGTTAAATATTTACCGCACGTTTTCTTACCTGTGGAGATCTTTTTATTTTGAAAATACCGCAGTAAATAATTTGTGTAAAATTGAAATTAAAAATATCCTAAGGTACATAGAGTGAAGTTGTCTTAGTCAAGGTCTTCGGCGATAATGCTAAGAATTTAAAAAGAACTCCTGAAAGATATCAAGAAGGTAGTAAAGATGTTGAGGATAAAAAATATCATAATCGCTTAACGTCAATTATGGAAGAAAATCACAAAAATAAAGGAGAAAGTGCTTAACGATTATCTAATTATTGTTGTTGAAGAAGTTGTTCTATTCTGTGGTTTATTTGTATCAGTTTTGGTAAACGTTTGTACCTTAAATGAGTAGCAGCTAAAATAATTTCTAATATTTGCCAAAAAGAAAAAAGTTGGTTGTGACTGGAGCCTGGTGACTAAAAAATTTTCTTAAAATTGAAAAATCTTGCTACCACATTATTATACTTAGTATTGTAGTTGGAATATTAAAATGATATTCAATCTAGTACATAAATATTATGTTTTGACAAAAAATTGTATTCCGCAATCCCTTAGTATGGGGCGTCGTCGTCAGTACAAAGTGGCAACGTTCTATATAGTACGAGAGACAAATTTCTCTATTATGAGTCGGAGAAAAAGTCTGGAGCTGAAATTGAGCGAATAAATTTATATTTTCGTTGCATTATCCTGGAGGTTATGGAGATAGTGTCAGAGATATAGTTTATAGTTATGGTTTCCGGGACACCACGAGTTTTCTGTCTGGATTTACCAATAACAATATTGACGGGGGAAACTATCGTGCTCATAGCGCAAAAAAACACAATGCTTTCTTTTCCTTTTCAGCTAAACATTGGAATTTCTCATATTTTTCTCCTTCATGATCATTCATTCATTCTACTTCATAGATACTTTTAAAAAATGAATTTATTGTGAAACATAAGTTGTGTCCTTTTATTGCATATTAATCTTGTATTAATAAATGCATATTTTATTAACAGCAGTGCTTCACAAACATATTGTTTTACCGCCCCCTTGGCTAAGACGTTCCCGTTTTGTATAACATACGTATGTACAATCAGATTTTTTTGTTCTTTAATGTAAATTGCATATATGTACTCCTTTTCTTCAAAAATGTAAATGAAGCCCTGAGTAATATACCTATATATATATATGATTAGGTATAAAAAATTTACAATAAAGAAAGCTACAGATTACTCAGGAATTCTTGGAAATAGTCCCAGGAATAAAGTAAACTCTGTCTATCGCTCAATTTGGCGCCTATGTCTAACGTCCTCTTTGATAATTCAAACCCCCTCGTGGGGTAATATCGCCCACTTATTTGAGAGGCACTGATATATATATATATATATATATAGACTGCCGAATATTCTAACCCCTAACCCCTGGAATTAATGCGCCGAACAAATAGAAATTTAGTGGATCAAAAAGAATAGCCCGCATTTCTTTACGGCATTAATTTCTTATCACAGTAAGTGGTATTCCATCCGATTTTTTATAAACTCATTTTTTCAGAGATTCTGTTTTGCAGTTTCCATCAATTAATAATTCTGCCACTCCCAAAACTGCCGTACTTTTGAAGGCATTGAATAATTTACCAGGTATATCCACGTTTTTACAGATGTCACCTGTTCTGGTCGCGGATGTGGCTGTGCCTTTTTTTGTTGCAATTCGGGCAGTCATGAGTTATTGTTATAACATCAATATTAAATCTTCTCTTTCTACGGTATAAATTATAAAGCCAAGAAGCATAGCAGTGCTAGGAACTATAACATAGATATGCACCTATCATTTTTGAAAGCCTGTCCTTTGCTATTATTACCTTTTCTGATTACATATAAAAGTCTTTTGTTTTAACTTAGAAAGTTAATCCTGGTATGAAACTAGCCCCGTTCATCAAATTTGGATTAGTCTGGTCTATTTACAGCCGATCAAAGAATAAAATATATATCTGTATGGTATGGATAGCTAGTATACACCGTGCTTCTAATCGTTAGCGCACGTTTTTAAATCCTTAATTTTAGATCTTAACAAAAGAAGCAAAACGCTTCTATAAGCATAACGTCTAGTTTTCAACCCCAAGAGAAGTATATCCCCCCAAAGTTGACTTTTTTTAAAATATTTTAGTTTACTGTCTGTAATAATAGAGATTCAATAAAATTCAAGATTCACAAAAACTATCCCCAGAAATTGTAAATAATAATAATTTTGACACGGGTTTCCACTATATTTAAAATCGAGGCAAATTATTTCCAATTAATTCGCAGAATATGAATCCCCATTTAATTTCAAACAGAAAATATGTTAGATGCAAACCTCCAAAATCGTACCCTTTAGGAGCTATTTAAAATTTTCTCCATCTAAGCATAATGCTGCACGGGTATTTCATTCTCATTGGACAAGAAGCTTCATAGACACCTTATATTTGTGGTTCATAATCTTCCATAACCACCAAGAGTTGCTATTCCTAAAAACCATCTCCAACAATCGAGTTGGCATCGGTTATTTCGTTTTTTACTTTCTCACAGAGAAAGTATAGTGATCATGCGAAAAAAATTTTTTGAGATTTTGATGATTCTTGACGTTTTGAGCGATTTTGAGTCGATTTGGCCCTTTTTTGCTTTTTTGTCTGTGTGTGTGTGTCTGTGTGTGTGTAAACACGATAACTTAAAAACGACTTGAGCTAGATCGATGAAATTTGGTATGTAGTCATTTGAGCTAAAAAGTAAACTCGTATCAACTTTTGGGTTAATTCCGATAACCGGAAGTGGCAGTTTACCTGAAACGAAAGTGAAACTCTTTCAAGTAAAGTGCCTTTTTGCTACAAGATATTTATTTCAAATTTTGTACTAGCTCTGGAAATCACGAAAAACTCACATATATCAAATTTTAGGACAATTACCCAACCGGAAGTAATCTTTTTTATCTATGGTTTTTTAAATATGCATGTGTATATAATATCAAAATGATTCAAAAACCACTCTGAATCCTAATGTGAATCTGTCTTATCTTGTCTAGTACAACTTAGAAATATGCGAGAAAGTCGAGTGGAGACCACTCCATATTTATTAACTTTGGGGAGCTGTATCTCTTTTAGGGTTTAGAATTGGACGTGGTCCATAGAAAACGTTTTTACTTATTTTGATGCGATGGGTTAAAAAAATGTGCTCTACCAACGTCGGCTAGAAAACGGGCCGTCCAGAAGGAGTGGGGGTTGCACTCTTACCCCACTCAAATGTTATATCTATACAGGGTGGGCCACCTAAGACGTTCACCTTGAATAACTTTGTTATTAATAAAGTTAGAACAATAAAAATTTCAAGGATTTACTCAGCGCA
>JAWQRP010000454.1:0-28014 GCA_033557875.1 Quadriops clusia
CGGTCATAGCAAATTTGTCCGGTCATAGCAAATTTGTCCGGTCATAGCAAATTTGTCCGGTCATAGCAAATTTGTCCGGTCATAGCAAAATTGTCCGGTCATAGCAAATTCGTCCGGTCATAGTAAATTCGTCCGGTCATAGCAAATTCGTCCGGTCATAGCAAATTCGTCCGGTCATAGCAAATTCGTCCGGTCATAGCAAAATTGTCCGGTCATAGCAAATTTGTCCGGTCATAGCAAATTTGTCCGGTCATAGCAAAATTGTCCGGTCATAGGAAATTTGTCCGGTCATAGCAAATTTGTCCGGTCATAGCAAATTTGTCCGGTCATAGCAAATTTGTCCGGTAATCGTCAATTTATCTAGTAATCGCAAACGTTTCCGGTAAAACTAAACCTTTTCGGTAATAATAAACTTCTGTGGAAAAAATATATGTATTGTATTAGAAAGAGTATATTGTGTTGGAAAGTGTATCCTATTTTGAAAATAGCATCCTGTTTTTTTAAACAATACCGTTTTGGATACAATACCGTTTTGGATACAATACCGTTTTGGATACAACACCGTTTTGGATACAATACCGTTTTGGATACAATACCGTTTTGGATACAATACCGTTTTGGACACAACACCGTTTTGGATACAATACCATTTTGGATACAATACCGCTTTGGAAACAATACTGTTTTGGAAATAATACCTGTTTTTATAAACTATACCCTGTTTTATAAACTATACCCTGTTTTATAAACTACACCCTCTTTTAGAAACAATTTTCTGTTTTATAAACAACACCGTTTTGTAAGCAGTACCCTGTCAAAAACATTACCCTATTAGAAAAACTACCCATTTGGGAAATAGTTCCATCATAGAAAATAAACCCTTCTAACATTGAAATAACAATACTATGCGGTTTTTCGATAACACTAAACACCGTTTGATAAATGAACCCATTGTTGACAATACTAAATCTTGCTCGACAGCAGGAAGCTCGTTTTATAGCCATAAGTGTCTGTTTACAATCGCCACGGTCTTGTTCCCGCGCAAACTCATAACCTAATCATTTTCCAATCGTTTTATTTATTATATCGGCTTCATAATTTCGCAACTAAATAATAAATCGATTCTAGTAGTTTTGTAACTTTACCGATACTGAACACCGGTGTTAAATTTGTACGTGTGTCATCGTTGAAACCCGAGCCTCGGCGAGTGCCACCTCGGTCAGTCAAAATATTTTCTTTCCTTAACAGTCTCTTTCGTTCTTCTTCTTTTTATTATTATCATTTTATTATCATCATTTTATTATCATCATTTTATTATCATCATTTTATTATCATCATTTTATTATCATCATTTTATTATCATCATTTTATTATCATAATTTTATTATCATCATTTTATTATCATAATTTGTTTATCATCATTTTATTACCATCATTTTATTATCATCATTTTATTACCATCATTGCATTATCATCATTTTATTATCATCATTTTATTATCATCATTTTATTAACATCATTTTATTATCATCATATTATCATTTTATTATCATCCACAGAATTTCACGAACAATAATTCTATGTATGTTGTTATACAAGACATACGCCGTATATACACCTCGCGAAACGTTACGCGCCATAAAAATTCGCCGCGCATACATCGTTTGATTAATTATTCCTCCAGTCTTCTGGCTCGATTATTTCCAAGCTTGGCTTTTCAAGCAAAAAGAAATTGGCTCGTAGCGGTACCAAATGCTACTATTAATAGCACTTCTTCTGCTCACCGAAAGCAATAATAATTTTAATGGGTATTATTTCAAAATTTCTAATACAAAGAGACGAGCTATCAACGGAACACATCTTGCGCAAATTGGCGCAATGAGCAACAAATGTATTAAGACAAACCACGGTCGGGTGAGCCTTGCATACATTGCTTTAAATTAGATAACAATCTTCGCATGTCGAAGCAATAATATGATAATTGAGCTATGTTACAGCCTGCATGGCGTTGCTTGCTCTGGGATTCCAAATTTCTAAATAATGTTCACCTATTACGCGGCGGTATTTACAACTGCACTTTTAAACCTTCTGTTAATAGACTACGTACTATCGCACTATTGTATTATTGCACCTTGAGCACTATTATTAGACTAGTAAAGCTTTTACCGGATGACTCGTGATTGATTTTTTTGCGATATCCTGCACATTACACACCAATGAAATTTTGTTTGTAGCAGACTGGGGGATCCCTTGTAACATTTAAAATTAATTTCTATATGAAAACACCTTTTGTAATCAGTATCGCAACATAAAATTAAAAAAAATTAAATAATTAAAATAAAATAGTTTTTAGTATTTATCTCCGCCAAAATTTCCGCCCATTTAGTTCAGTACATTCTGAACAACCCCACAGTATTTAGGCAATTACGCTCGGAAAGCGCAACCCTTGTTTTAGTTGCTCGGCAGGAAAATTAAACAAAAGCCAGCAGGAAGGTGACACCATTTGTTGACATTTCGAGGTTCCCTTTTTTCTTAAAATACACGATTTCAGTTTTAATTAACTCTGCTTCAAACATTTGTCAATTAGCGCCACGTGGCTGCGCATTTCGGAACGAAAGGTTACTAAGCCGTTAAAACGTAACATAAATGTACGACTTGATTATTTTTCTTAGTTATGCGCGGGGTTGTCTTGTTGTGATATCGTGTGTTTTGTTTTCTTTTTGATTTTTGTCTTTTCCGCATTTTTTTTTCAACATTTGTTTCTTCAACATTTGTTTCTTCAACATTTGTTTGTTTGTCATTTGTTTTGTCATTTGTTTGTTTGTCATTTATTTTGTCATTTGTTTTGTCATTTGTTTTGTCATGTGTTTGTTTGTCATTTGTTTGTTTATCATTTGTTTATTTGTCATTTGTTTGTTCGTCATTTGTTTGTATGTCATTTGTTTATTTGTCAGTTGTTTGTTTGCCATTCGTTTATTTGTCATTTGTTTGTTTGTCATTTGTTTATTTGTGAGTTGTTTGTTTGTCATTTGTTTGTTTGTCATTTGTTTCTTAGATATTTCTTGCGACCGTTATTACCGCATACGACGTTTCGTCTTTTGCCACATCCTCACAATATCTGTGATTGCCTTAGTGGTCAAATCTGTTGCCATATTGTCACATTTATCGGCACAATAATTGCCACAAATTGTAACGCTCAGAGAAACTCCAGCAACGAGCAGTAGCAAGCTCTCCTCAAACTCTAGCCGAAAGTAAAACGTTTCCTAGTACATAAACAAAGTACAAAATTAACTGTGCACTTTGTTGGCTGTAATTCGGCGCACGCGCGCCGCCGTCGCATTATTCATCCGTCCAAACATCTTTCCAATAAACCAATAAATTAGTTAAGGTGCTAGAAACAAATTACTCTGAAATTGTTTGGTTACACACCGATCGAGTGGGTCTATAAAAAGGATTATATGGGCGATCGCACGCGGTCGCGGCTATCATCCAGGAGCATTGATCGTTGCGCGTTGATCGACCCGTAGCTATCACCATCCACAACATGATCACCATCATGGATCATGCATGGTAGACAACTTCTTTTGTCCACAACTTTGATCGTCCACAAAGTACATCGCTCATAGCCTAAATCGGTATCAACTTAGATCGGCCACAACTTTGATCGTCCACAACTTCCATCGTCCAAGACTTAGATCGTCCAAAACTTAGATCGTCCAAAACTTATATTGTCGAAAACTTAGATCGTCCAAAACGTATATCGTCGAAAACTTAAGTCGTCCAAAACTTATATCGTCCAAAACTTATATTGTCGAAAACTTTGATCGTCCAAAACGTATATCGTCGAAAACTTAGATCGTCAAAAACTTAGATCGTCCAAAACTTAGGTCGTCTAAAATTTAGATAGTCCACAATTTTCATCGTTCACACTTTAGATCATCTTGTATTCTAAATATTAGACTACGGACATCTTACATAATCACAAAACCTAAACCTTCCGTATTATATCGTCCCAATACTTATTAGATCTTATAATATCCTAAATTCTGGTCGTAAGGTTCTAAAGATCGGCACTAGAAGGTGGTAATCACCCGACAGGATCACTACCCTAGATTTTCGCGTCATAAATCACACACCGTAAATTGGCTGTACGTTCTTTCACGTGATTCTTGTATGTGGTTTTTGCATGTGGTTCTTGCTTGTGATTCTTGCACGTGGTGCTTGCCTGTGATTCTTGCACGTGAACCTTGCTAGTGATTCTCCACGTGGTTCTTGCTAGTGATTCTTGCACGTCAACCTTGCTAGTGATTCTCCACGTGGTTCTTGCTAGTGATTCTCCACGTGGTCTTGCTAGTGATTCTCCACGTGATCTTGCTAGCGATTCTCCACGTGATCTTGCTAGTGATTCTCCATGTGGTTCTTGCTAGTGATTCTTGCGCGTGGTCCTTGCCTAGGCGAAGCGGCCAAAACTAGGCTCCGAGCACAAAGTAAGTCTTATTTGTCGATGCATTCGAACGGGGAACACGAGGCACTTTCGTCAGAGCGTACGCTATAAATTCGTGGTTTCTGCTTATCATGCCGGTAAATTAACCTGGCATATTCGGCCTGTCCTTTTGATCAAGTTGATGTGTCTTTCTAACGTTATTGTCCATCTTGCTCGCCGCGAGTCTTGTCGCCGTCGCACGGCCGAGGCTTTGATATTGAATTCCTTTTAAGTTGGTTTGATTTCATCTATTCAGGAGTGACATTCTTGCCAGTTTTTGCGGCCCATTCTTGAAACTTCTCGCTCGAGTCCATTATCATCGCGGACGGTGTCTCGCAACTTCCTACATGGTCGAAGAGCAGAGCCAATCATTTGATCGGGTTCCGCCATCAAATTTGGCGATGTCCGACCGGACGACTAATTACTAGCTTAGGCAGAGCCTAAACCTGAAATCAGTAATAATGGTCTTGTTGGAAACGAGCTGACTAGCGATCGAGAGGAAAACAAAAGTATATTCACAGAAGCGAAAATGCAAAAAAAGGATAAAAGAAGACGTCCGTGACCAACGGTATAAATCAGAAAAGGGCGTAAAATTTCTTTAAATGTTGCTGCAAACAGTTAGATTGAGCGGTCGCGATTACGCCGATCGTCTGCCATCTACCATCAACTATCTACCATCAAGTATCTACCATCAACCATCTACCATTCGACCATGAGAAAATATCCTCCGACCGGTAGGTGTAATTCAGAACGCGATTATTAAAGCACAATTTGAATGCACGGATTTCAAGACGAGATGCGCCTTAGCAGTGTGTCATTAAGACAAGAGTCCGTTTAGTAAATTGTGTACAATTGTTTAATGAGGGTGTATTTCGTCGTGTAAATCACTTCCAATTAAAACAGCAGGAGAGCGGTTATTTCAAAAATTATACCTACCTTTAAATTATTGCGTCTCGTAAAAATGATATGCAAAACACCGTATAATTTCAGTGTCTGTGATTCGGAATACATATCGTAGCACGAAATTGCCTAGTCTAATGTTTTAAATATTAATAGGGTCCGAATATACATTCGTGATGCCGGTGTTTGTACCTGGGTGTATTCATATCGAGCTGCACCGCATCTTCGCATAAATTATGTAAACTTCACCAGACACAGTTTCAATCAGTGGTAATGAAAAAAATCACGCACGTCTATAATTACCACGACCCTCCTCCCCGGATTAAGTATAAACTTAATCGGTATTTACACGTTTTTTAACTCGGTTATTTCCCTGCCATTGTGTTCTTTGACGTGCGTGTGGTTTAACTTACAACGCATGGAATACCTGTAACACACGGAACACCTACAACTTACGGAACAACTACAACACACGGATCACATATAACACACGGAACACTTATAACACTCGGAACACCTATAACACACGGAACACCTATAACACTCGGAACACCTATAACACACGGAACACCTATAACACACGGAACACCTATAACACACGGAACACCTACAACACACAGTACTTCCGGTTACATAGCTCCCGGATGATGAACCCTCAAAATAACCATCCCGGCTGTGTTTTTATTAAAGTGTAATCGAAATTTTTAAAAACCAATGCCAAAACACCTCCACGTCACGCCGTGTTAATTTTAACCATAATTCCTCATTAAAGGCTCAATCGAGAACACGTGCCCCGGCGTAATCAAAGTAGTTAGCGACATCTATGCCCGTCGCTTGTTATCTGCGAACGTCGATAAATTACTCTCCACTAAAACGTTTATTTATACATTCCCGCAGTGACGGTTCGCAGACATCCTCTCCCTAAACAGAGGCGTGTATATTTTTACGCGACTTTCTTTTGAAAACGCCATCTTGTTTGTTTTTCCTCGCTGCACTTAACCATCGGACGCCACTGCGGGTCAAGCAGGCTAAACCTGGCAGGAGTTTTATGTTATTTAATCTACCTTTTTCTTTTTTCTACAATAACGTGTTGCCAAGGATGCTCCTGCCAAGTTTATTCCATTGAAAGAATAAATAAGTGGGTCTGTTCGGTTAGTATTGTTCTCTTTGAAGAAAATGTAAACAGTAATAGGCCCTCAGACAGCAGACTTTTGCCTAGAATAGATAATACTAATATATTGGATGATTCCTGTTCCAAGGTACTCACAAAAGGAAAAGAGAAGACACCGCTCGAATTGCCAATTTTATTTTGGTTGACGACAGTACTACTGGCGACGTTTCGCGGAGCTACGTCCGCATCTTCAGGTCAACAAGTCAAACATGATTCACAACTTGTATCTGAGGACCCAACAATCTCAGCAAATCAATTTAGACTAAGTGGAGTTGGTTTGCCGAGGTTGTTGGGTCCTCAGATGCAGGTGGTGGATCATTTTTGACTTGTTGGCCTGAAGATGTGGACAGAGCTCCACGAAACGTCCCCAACTAAAATGAAATAATCAATCCGAGAGGTGTCTTCTTTTTCCAATAATACTAATCTTCAAAGAGTTGCGTATTTTGCAATTTGCGTGCAACTGACCAACCCTTTCGTTCTTCCAGGAATCACACGGCAACACTCTGGACCGATGGAGCATCTGCAGTCCTGAAGAAGAGCCACTCGTTCTTCAACAGTTCCTGCGGTTCGGCGAGACACGCGCCATAACGCAGCAACTCCTTTTGGCTCAACAGGCGCTTCAGGAACCCATTCTGGAGCGCCTAGAAAGGCGTCACTCGCCCAATTCCAGGCGGGCTATGTCACCGAACCGACGCCCATCGCCGCCTACACTTCCGTCTGCTTTCCATCCGTCGCACCTGGTCGCCATGTCACCCCACCAAAAGCACCCCCTAAGCTTCTTGAAGATGTCGCCGCCCAACGGTCCGGTTGGGACCTCTTCGCCCCCGGGGGGACTGGGCTCCACGTCCCTCAACTCGTCGGTGCTTAGCTCGTCGGTCCTCCACTCGTCGGTGCTCAATGCGTCGGTTCTCAATTCGTCGGTCCTCAACTCGTCGGTCCTCACCTCGACGAGCCACAACTCGACGTCTCACAACTCGACGTCGCACAATTCCCTCGCGGCGACATCTCTCAACTCGACGTGCCTCACCGCGACGACCCTCGCCGCGACGTCCCTTGCCGCGACGGCCCTCAGCGCGTCACCCCTCAACCGCCTCCAGAGTATGCAGCCTTTCGACTTCAGAAAGTTGAGCGCCGGCTTGGGCGCCTTCCCGACAACCCCCAGCCCAGAGCTGACCTCGCGTAGGAGAGGTTCCGAGAGCGAAACCCCTGTGGGGCTCAACCTAACCATGAATTCCTCTATCCCCAACTGCTTGCCCCCGCCTCCGCCGCCACCCGTGTCGCTAACGCATTCCGCTGCGGCGATGGCGGCCGCCGTCTCCGTGAACTCACTAGCGGCGGCAAGTTTAGTGGCGTCCTCCTTCCCGGGATTGGTCAACACCAGGATGTCCTCAGGCAGCAAATCGCCCTCGACCACAGACTTCCTCAGCGGCGGTGCTTCAGAGTTCCTCTCGGAAGACGAAGACGCCGATGAGAACTCCCATAGCGCGCTAAACCTCAGCCAGAGGGACAAAGATTGCTTGAAAACCCCCAGGCAACCTAGACCCATGCCCGGGCGAAAACCCTCGACTCCCACGAAACGTCAGTGGGGTTCCCCGGGTTTGCCCCTGAACCTCGGCACCCAATTCATCAATCCGGCCACCGGCAAAAAGCGAGTGCAATGCAACGTCTGCCTGAAGACATTTTGTGATAAAGGAGCCCTGAAGATCCACTTCTCGGCCGTGCACCTGCGAGAGATGCACAAGTGTACGGTGGAAGGGTGCAACATGATGTTCAGCTCCAGACGATCAAGGAACAGACACAGCGCCAATCCCAATCCAAAACTCCACTCCCCGCACTTGAGAAGAAAAATTTCCCCTCACGACGGCAGAAGTTCCCAAGCGCATCCCCTCCTGATTCCACCCGCAGCGGGACTCTCCTTACCAGCGGCCGCGGCCGCCGCCGCTCTCAACCCGCTCAACCCCTTTGGTTCCTTCCCCTTGCTAACCCCACACCCGGACATGCGACACCACCCCGCGCTTACCTCCATGGACTTCAAGCAGAGCCTCGACCTCAGTCTGCACAAATCCGACGATAGGCAGAATTCCGCTTCTTCCGACTACGGAGCCGCATCCATCACGTCGGGAGGTCCCCACGACGACGAAGAAGACGACGATGACGACGGCATCGTGGTAGTAGGGGGAGACGAAGAAGAAGAGCAAGAGAAGAACGACAGTAGTACAAACGGTGCTTCCGACCAACCGGAAGACTTCAGCATGCCGACCAAACGGCCGAAGATGTCCATCTCCGACGTCGACGAAGACATCGGCAGCAACGTGGACAGCAACGAGGACTCCCTGAGCGTTGTCGACGCCCAAAGTTTAAAGGACGAATCCACTTTACCCACGAACAAAAGAAAGAGGAAAAATCAGAACCCGACAAAGTGTTCGATCCCCACGACGATAGACGACGCCGTCAGCGATGGGGATTTTTCCAACGACGTCTTCCCTGACCATATTTCGGAGAGATATCATCGGCGGGCCGTTGAAGCGATGAGTCAGCGGTTCAAGGTCGAGAAGATTTACGAGCGGGTTGTGAGAGGCGAGGAGAGGGGTGTGGAGAGGGGCGTGGAGAGAAGCATGGAGAGGAGCATGGAGAGAAGCATGGAGAGAAACATGGAGAGAAGCGTGGAAAGGGGCGTGGGGAGGGGCGTTGAGAGGGGAGAGGAGGGGCGCGAGGAGAGGGCTGATGACGAAGAAAAGTCCGAAAGGGGCGGAAGTCCCCGTTGCGACTCCCCGCTGAATTTGGGAAAGAGCTCGCCGGATGTGAATGCGAACGAGAGGGAGAAAAGTTTAGGGGCTTCAGAGATCAAAACCAGCCTGGCCCCCCTGTTCTTGCTGGATAAGTTCAAAAAGGAAAGCAACAAGATAGCGCACGAGCCCGAAAACGAAGAAGGCGACGAAAGACCGGGTAGTTCCGTGGAAAGCAACAAAAGCGACGAGTCCTTCGATTCTTCGAACGCCTTGAGGCATTTGGAAAGCTTGTCCCACGGGCATTTGGGGGATCTAGTGAGCAGAGGTCTGCATCTAGGGCTGGGAGGACAAGGCCCCCAGTTTCCGCCGTTGGGTTTTTTAATGGGTGGTGGGCCGCCGAGCCCGGCCCGATCCCAAGCTTCATCGGCAGGCAGCTCGAATGGTCCGGACTCCCCGGACGAGAACAGTCAGAATCAATTGTTCGGGCACTTCGACAATGGTCAATTTATCAGCACCATGGACGTCCCCATCGACAAGGAAAACCCTAGGAGGTGCACGGCTTGCGGGAAGATCTTCCAGAACCATTTCGGGGTAAAGACTCACTACCAAAACGTGCACCTGAAGTTGATGCACAAGTGCAACGTGGACGGGTGCAACGCCGCCTTCCCCTCGAAGAGGAGCAGGGACAGGCACAGTGCTAATTTGAACCTGCACAGGAAGCTCTTGTCCACGTCCTCGGACAAATCGGCGGCCAGTTTGTTTCTAGAGAAGTCTCCTTTCGCCAACATCGCGAGCAACCCGGCTTTGCACAGCGACTTCTTCGCCAGGTTGTACGCAGAAGAGGCCTTCAAGAACCACCACCTACCTCCCCCTCACGGTTTGGACCAACTCATGCTAAACGGTGACAGACTTCCCCCGCCTCCTCTACTTCTTCCCCCTTTGCCTGGGCTACCCTTCCCCTTAGCGAGCTTCAACCACTTCGCCCAGACTAACGGGTCCGTCTCGGGAAGAAAAGAAAAATCCGGTTCTACCTCACCAATTTCCACGTCACCACCCCCGAAGGACTCCTCGCCAGGACCCACGGCCTACGTGCATTGCGTGGAAGAGGACATGCCTTCGCCGGACAAGGAGGGCAACCTCCCTTGCCGACTCTGCAAGACCTCCTTTTCGACGCCTTCCGAACTTAAAGACCATTGTGAAAGAAACCACCTCAACGAAATGTATAAGTGTACAGTTTTGGGTTGTCCGAAAGTGTTTGTATCAAGGACCAAGAGGAACCTGCATTCGGACAACGACTCGTTGCATTCTCAGTCCCTTAAGAGCAAGGTGATACAAGAAAGTAACCATTCGTGACCCGCAAAGAACCCTTTGAACTTCGTGAGGGCGGTTCCCCCGTGGTGGTGATCGTGATATGTAGATACTGTTTTGTTTAGATATTTTTCTTTTGGATATAAGTTTATTTAAATACTTTTTATTTGAATAAGTCCTTATTTGTATACATTTTTATTTCCATCATTTTTTATTTCCATCATTTTTTATTTCGAACATTTTTTATCTCGTTCCTTTTTTATTTCATTACTTTTTTCAAATATTTCTTATTCAGATGTTTCTTATTCAAATATTTTTATTCAAATATTTTTATTCAAATATTTTTATTCAAATATTTTTATTCAAATATTTTTATTCAAATATTTACATTCAAATATTTTATCCAAATATTTTTATCCAAATATTTTTCATTCAAATATTTCCATTCAAATATTTTTCATTTAAATATTTTCATTCAAATATTTTTCATTTAAATATTTTCATTCAAATATTTTTCATTTAAATATTTTTTATTCAAATATTTCTTATTTAAATACTTTGTATTTCAATATTTTTTTAATTAAATGCTGCGTAATTTAAATATGTTTAGTACTTAAATACGGCGATTTTCAAAAAAATTATCTAATTTAGGTACTTTTCCAAACTTTAGATAGTTTCGATATTTGTGATTTAATTGTACATTAGTTGCGTTAGTTTGATTCCTTGGAAGTCAGTTGTATACTTTATTTATTGTATTTTAAACTTAAGTACTTCTATTTTAAACGCGTCACCTGGAGTGACACCTTTACCTGTTTGATTGATGATAAAAGCCAGTCTTGCAAATACTCAATTTATTGTAAATAAGTTTTTGGAAACCGGAGGAGAGTTGTGATGTAGATAGATTTATCCTGGAAATGTATACTGCGACTGCTCATTTTTACGAGATAACGTAATGATAAACAAATGAAAACTGTTCTACAGTGTAGAAGGGTCGCCTCAAGGGCACCCTTACGCGTTTTACATGTATTATTAAATGTGCAATAACTGTATGTTGTATATAATCTTGCTCTGCCTGTATATGTATAGATGTATATATAATATTGGAGGGTAACGCAGGTGGACCTAATTACAACCCCCTGTTCGTCCCCAATGTATACGAATTAAAGTGAATAATAAAAAAATTAGTGAAATATACACATGACAATGCATAACTCTATGATGTAATACGCTCACGCAACTTTGTGTGATAAAGTAATTTGAATTTCAAGTCAAACCTAAGGCGATTCTGATCCGTTAGTACTCGACATTTCCCGTGGAGAATCAACATTTTATTGTACTATTATTATTTAAACGAAATGTATTTTAAAATAATGTTATCATCATGCTATTGTTTAAGTCGCACACTTGTAAATGTTATTTGTTATTGCATATTGAACTCTTGTGTACAGTAATCGAAATGTAAACTGCCTTTGGGCTTCATTAAACTATAGTTGTCGTCTACTTTCGTCTTTTATTTTTACCCTTTGTTCCTTTCTATGTGAATAGGAGTACTCATGTGAGTAGGAGTCCTCTTGTGAGTAAGAGTACTCTTGTGAGTAGGAGTGCTCATGTAAGTAAGAGTACTCTTGTGACTAGGAGTACTCTTGTGAGTAGGAGTACTCTTGTGAGTAGGAGTACTCTTGTGAGTAAGAGTAGTCATGTGAGTAGGAGTACTCATATCGAAAAAATTCGTCAACATCTCAAATCCGATTTTTTGCATGATTACAATACTTTTTCTGAACATGCATAGGATAGATGCACATCTGTACGAGAACGTAAAAATCAAGAATATTAACGTTATAGAGTAGAAACGATTATTTAAATATAAACATGGATGTCAATAGCGTGGATGTCAGTAGCGTGGATGTCAGTGGCGAGGATGTCAGTACCGCAGATGTCAATAGCGTGGATGTCAATGGCGAGGATGTCAGTATCGTAGATGTCAATAGCGTAGATGTCAGTAGCGTGGATGTCAATAGCGTGGATGTCAATAGCATTAATGTCAATAGCGTGGATGTCGTTAGTATCGATATCATTAGTTGTTAACAATATGGCTACCCGATTCAAGAGACATTTTAAACCCATCCCAGCGTCTATCTCCTTCCAAAGAGAGGAGAAGAATGCTTTTTAGGCCCCGCATTGTTCTGTCCTGATGAGAATGGTTGATTACAGAGTTAATGGTTTCCCGAGTTAAGCAGACGAATAGGAGCGACGGATTTTTTGTTGTTTTTTCGCCGGCCAATGTGGTGTACATGTTCGTACATGTGACATCTTAATAACACCTTTAGGAGATTTGATACAGGTCCACGAGTCTTTCTCAGAATCCAGCAATTATAAATCCTTTAAATTACGTGTAATTTTAGACTGTCCGCTTTCCGAAATTAATTTATAACGTGTACATTGCGGCGCGCTGCCGATGCCGGTGTATACTTTAGAAAAATGTCCATTTACCCAACATTTAATTTCCAGCAACTATTTCTCTAAAACCCGGTATACAGGTACATAATGATATAATTCTGCTTTTTTCCGGCCGGCACTCATGTCCTGGTAATTACGTCGCGTCGTGGAAGGTGATCGTGGGACTGGGGCTTTATTTCGTATGAAGTCACTTTTTCACTTAATGAAGATAATTTTTTTTCAATTTTTTTTTGTTCAATTTTTTTCTTCAATTTTATTTCTTCATTTTTTTTCTTCAATTTTTTCTTCATTTTTTTCTTCATTTTTTTTCTTCAATTTTTTTTCTTCAATTTTTTTTTCTTCAATTTTTTTTTCTTCAATTTTTTTCCTTCATTTTTTTTTCTTCAATTTATAATTTTTTTATTTAGTGGTTTAGATTCTTTTGTTTCTTGATTTGTTGTGTGAATTTGGCCACAATAAGAAGCGAGAGATGCTTAAAAGATGTAGAGGAGAAGGAGATGAAAAAAGGGAGGGTTGAGTGGACACGAGTGGCCAGTAGACATCCTCCCTAATTATCATACCCACTCAGGAATAAAACAAAACGTCCGCGGACGAAAAGTAGGTCTATTTATTCAAAGTTGACTTGTGTTCTATTTATTTGAGCGATGAACCGGGCTGGCCTTGTTGGATGCGCACAGATAGTCGGGCGGCCTTCGCAAAGGCCCAGTAAATAATGAGGCTGCGCGACTTGCCACGGGGGGCTCTGCGAGACCTCACCCCCCAGGGGGGCGTATTCATTTCCAATCACCACTGGATACTGACTGAATCCGTTTTAATTTTCTACTAAGAAATATATTGTTTTATGGCACTACTACGATCATTAACATTTCGTGTACCGCGGAGCAAATTGATCCGAACACGCGGACAGCCGCCTCTTCTTCTTCTTCTTCTTAGATTGCGGCACTCATAGAAGGATTCTCTTCTCCCGGATAAAATCTGTTCGTCTGCATATATTCTGGATTCTCAATATATTCTTGATTTTGAATAAATGTGTTCTATACTTTTAATATATTCTACGTTGCCAATGTATTCTGTATTTTGTATACATTGTGACTGATTGAGCACCCCTGATGCCTAAGAATATGCCGAGGACCACTGACTGTTTACCGAATCCTTTCACACATCAGGTTACCATTACAGGAACTTTTACTAGGCCATTTGGCCATTTCTGCATTCTCGAGGAGATGTTCCTGAATAAGTCGATGTTAGCGCCTTTCTTTGTGTAGCGCTCGCCTATTGTTTGGTCTATCGCTCGACACGGGGAATATTTTCCCCAAATATTGAACTATCTGTTCCCGGCAACTTTCGTCTCTCATTTAATTAAACAAATCTTTTATTTTCTTTCTTTATGTTCATCTTTACATAAACTAGTTTTAAAATTATGTGTTTTTATAAGTATGGTTATTACGAGTCTTATTATTTCGAGCATTGAGGATTCAACCTACGTATGCTGAAGTTATGCACAGTGAACATTAGTCCAATAAACGTTTGTACACTAAACGTTTGTACACTGAACGTTAGGGCACAGAACGTCCATACACGTACATTCCCTGATTATAATTGGATCCATAGGAACGGGTCGCAGGTCGTGATCAAACAGCATTCATGTATAGAACACATTACAGAGGTACTTATCGAGGAAGGCGTCGGTAAATAGCACGTACCATTATACGTATAGGAAGTCATTACTAGGCGATGGCTTCGCAGATATTGGAGTGCTGTGCGTAACCCGTAACTGTTACGAGGGTTGGATTTTTTCCGACAATTAACATGCTATTTGTACATACGTAGCCTTAATCCGAGCGAAGATTAAATCGTTTGACAAACTTGATTCGTGTGCGCCCGACCTTAGATGTTTACATGTCATTATCGCGCAGTCTTCAGAAGGGCGATTACGATCGAAATGCCAATAAATCTACGATAGATGGCTCCCTAAGCCTACGTTTGCCATAATATAATAACACATACATCTACATAACTCGCTTTAGCATAGTTATTAACCGACGAAACTTCAAAAAAGAGACGCCGGTATCAAACAGAAATATACATATGTAACAACAAAATGATTTGTAAGTTGTTGACGTACGGAAGGGCAGGTTCGGATAAAAAATGGAGGATTTATAAGAGCGATCGAGCGCGCACGGTTACATAATGCCGCGCTGTACAAATACACTTCCAACACGTGGGGGTAAAAAAGGCACACACGGTCTTTATTATTTCACGACATGGGACTGGGCAATTTAAATACCCAAAGACTACACAAAATGAGAGCGTAAATCATTCTATAATTATTGTTGGAGCTCTCAACGATCTTGTAGGTTATCCCAGCGCCCGCTGCATGCTGGGAAGGTATACATTATACTTGTAATATCTTTACCGGCTTCTCCAGTGTCAATTTCATATTCACCTATATTTCACTATCTCATTAAATATACACTTAGCATGTTTAGAAACATCTATTATGCTCGTCGCCAATTATTGCCGTCCGAACTCGAACTGGTTCGGCATAAACAAAGAGCATTTATCACCGCGAACTGTCCGCTTTTTAGCGTCCGCGGAAACCTTGTAACTTAAACTCCGATATTAGTTAACATGGCGTAATTAGTTTTTAACTCAAATACACGTGCTCGCCTAATAAACATGTCTACTCTAACGCCTGACTGACCGGCGAAAATAGCTCGTTTAACACCAATTTCCCTAAATAAATCTTAAATCTTCCTTAATAGTTTTCTAAAGGTGCCTGCCAAGATTCGGAATATCTTACTATACTCAGTGAGTATACTCAATGCTATACTCTTACCGGGTATCAGGTATTTCCCAAGACCATAAACAAATTGACAAATGAGACCCATTTCACATTGCGCGGTTTTCTCCTAAGAGCCATTTCACAAGTGCGCGGTTTTCTCCTAAGAGCCATTTCACAATTGCGCGGTTTTCTTCTAAGGACCATTTCACGAGTGCGCGGTTTCCGCCTAAACGGCAACGGATAAGCGAATGTGAAAAGGGTCTTAGCGACGGGTGAAGATCCGAGGCTATATCCCGCTGTTTCACTAGGATGTTTTAAGCACCTGGCCTATCTCCTCTCATCAGTGTTACGAAAGTATTATTACAAAACACTTAATGAGCATTAATTACACATCGCAATGGGTCCTACGAAGACGTAAAAACGCGGCAGCTGTTCTAACCGTGAAACGCGTACAAGTACGAATTAAATCCAAGTTACCGGGCACTCGATGACAGAGAGAAAGAGATATTATCACCGTTATTTATTAGCATTTAGATAATTACCATTACACGAAAAAATAAACGACGACAAGCGTGTCCTTGTGCCCGGGGCGAGTTTCCAGTCACGGACAGGACGCGATCGCATGCACCCTCGATCAGCAGCCTTTGAGGCCTTCGAGGCTTCGAGCATCGGCTTAGGCAGGGGGTGGCTCGAAAAAAAAACGGACCCCAAGCTTCATGGTTGCCTCTTGGGGTGATAAAACGCGTGTTTGCCCTGCCCGCCGCCCGTTGTCGTAGATTGGACAGTGCAATCCATCTATTGCGAACATGCACGATGGTAGATCACTTCCGCTACAGCTGCGCCCCCAATAGGTAGCCATAATTAATAGTTACCACTTAAATATTTTCAGTCCGTTGTATAACTCGATAACTAACTCGGCTCTCGACGGTCTTTTCGAATACAAAATCACTTTAGAACATTTGGGGATTACGCGGAACGGTCATTTTTCATTTCGTTTCACTTCATCTCGCTTCCTTTCATTTAATTTATAGTTTCATTTCATTTACAGTTTCATTTCATTTTTAGTTTCATTTCATCTGCAATTTCATTCAATTTGTAACTTCATTTTATTTTTCATTTTTCAAGTAAACCCAATCAATGATCAGCTTGGCAGAGACGAACATTAATTACGTAAAGACACGCCTGCAGCTCGTTAACCGATCTATTTGGGTGTCTCAGATCGGCAGATTTACTGCAACTTATCAATCGTAAACATGGATGTACTCCTGAAAGAGAATTCTCATAACAATAGAAGAGAGATATTTGAGACAGATTTTGTTATTGCGCATACATTGTGATGGACAGTTTTTTTTTCAAAACACAACCCTTCTATGAGTTAGACCGTCCACGGGAGATTGCACTCCTCCTCTGGCAAGAGAAAGTATGGAAGGAGGACGGAAGGCGAGTGCGAAACATTTGCGCAGCAAAGCGAGCGATTTTTATGCAAGAATATGTAAACTAAATCCTCGTGCAAGTGCAAGGAAGCGTTACACAACTGTTGACAGCTTACATTAGGATTTGTTGGGTCAGCGAGCTAGCCACCGAGCTTCCAAGCACCAGTAAGTCGAGTTCGTAAGTCTAAGTCCTCCGTCGATATGTCCAGCGCCAGGGTGCATTATCATACGTGATGTTGGTTAGCTAAGTAGTTATATGTAGCCGGTGCTGGGCCCTTGCCTCTGTCCCTCTTTCACCGAACAACTGCCGTCGCTTTCCGGACCATCAACCTGAACTGGGCTTCATGCATATTGCCATTCAGACGTCATTCGCTCTAAAAGATGCTTCTAGGGAAGTTGCCCTTCACTCAGCGAAAATATTTCGATCCGATCGCTGCGTTGCTGCTACAATATCAATCACAGGTCATTACTGTAGAGTTTTGCACAACTCAGGGTTTAATATTGCAAATTTTCACTGACCCGCAGCTCCCACACGGAGAGCCAGATAGAATAATAGTCGACTACAAGATAGAATGACAGTCGAATACAAGGGTAGTCAAACAGAAGGGCAGTCAAATACAAGGTTACTTAAACAGAAGGGCAGTCAAATACAAGGATACTTAAACAGAAGGGCAGAGGATACACGGGTAATCAGACAGAAGGACAGTCGGATACAATGATAGTCAGACAAATCGGCATTCGGATACAAAGGTAATCAGACAGAAGGGCTGTCAAATACAAGAATACTTAGACAGAATGACAACGGACACATGGGTAGCCAGACAGAAGAGTAGTCGGATACAAAGGTAGTCACACAGAAAGACAGTCAGATAAATGGTAGGCAGATAGACAGGCAGTCGGATACAAAAGTAATCAGACAGAAGAACAGTAGTATGCAAGGGTATCCAGACAGTAGGACAGTCGCATACATAGGAAATCAGACAGAAGGGCAGTCGGGTACAATGGCAGCCAGACAGAATGACATTCAAATAGTAGAGCAGTCGAATAGAAAGGTAGTTAGACAGAAGGCTAGTCGGATACAATGGTAGCCAGACTGAAGAGCAGTCAAATACAAGGATACTTAGACAGAAGGGTAGCTGATGCACGGGCAAATAGACAGAAGAGCAGTTAGATACACGGGTAACCAAACAGTAGAGCTGTCGGGTACAAAGATAGTTACATAGAAGGGTAAGCGGATACAATGGTAGCCAGACAGAAGAGCAGTCAAATACAAGATACTTAGACAGAAGGGCAGCCAACACACGGGTAATCAGACAGAAAAGCAGTTAGATACAAGGGTAACTAAACAGTAGAGCAGTCGGGTACAAAGGTAGTTAGATAGAAGGGCAAGAGGATACAATGGTAACCAGACAGATGAGCAATCAAATACAGGATACTTAGACAGAAGGGCAGCCGATACACGGGTAATCAGACAGAAGGGCAGTTAGATACAAGGGTAACCAAACAATAGAAGAGTCGAATAGAAATGTAGTCAGACAGAAGGGTAGTCGGATACAATGGTAGCCAGACTGAAGAGCAGACAAATACAAGGATACTTAGACAGAAGGGTAGCCGATACACGGGTAATCAGACAGAAGTGCAATTAGATACAAGGGTAACCAAACAGTAGAGCAGTCGGATACAAAGGTAGTTAGATAGAAGGGCAGGCGAATACAATGGTAGACAGACATAATGACATTCAAATAGTAGTGCAGTCAAATAGAAAGGTAATCATACAGAAGGGTAGTCGGATACAATGGTAGCCAGACAGAAGAGCAGTCAAATACAAAGATACTTAGACAGAAGGGCAGCCGATGCACGGGTAATCAGACACAAGAGCAGTTAGATACAAGGGTAACCAAATAGTAGAGCAGTCGGATACAAAGGTAGTTAGATAGAAGGGTAGTCGGATACAATAGTAGCCGAACAGAAGAGCAGTCAAATACAAGGATACTTAGACAGAAGGGCGGCCGATACACGGGTAATCAGACAGAAGGGCAGTAAGATACAAAGGTAACCAAACAATAGAACAGTCGAATACAAAGGTAGTCAGACAGAAGGGGAGTCGGATACAATGGTAGCCAGGCTGAAGAGCAGTCAAATACAAGGATACTTAGACAGAAGAGCAACCGATACACGGGTAATCAGACAGAAGGGCAGTTAGATACAAGGGTAACCAAACAATAGAACAGTCGAATACAAAGGTAATCAGACAGAAGGGTAGCCGGATACAATGGTAGCCAGACTGAAAAGCAGTCAAATACAACATACTTAGACAGAAGGGCAGCCGATGCACGGGTAATCAGACTGAAGGGCAGTTAGATAGTAACTAAATAATAGACAAGTCGAATACAAAGGTAGTCAAGCAGAAGGGTAGTCGGATACAATGGTAGTCAGACAGAAGAGCAGTCAAATACAAGGATACTTAGACAGAAGGTAGTCGATACACGGGTAATCAGACAGAAGGGCAGTTAGATACAAGGGTAACCGAATAATAGAACGATCGAATACAAAGGTAGTTAGACAGAAGGGCAGTCGGATACAATGGTAGTCAGACTGAAGAGCAGTCAAATACAAGACTACTTAGACGGAAGGCCAGCCGATACACGGGTTATCAGACAGAGGGGCAATTAGATACAAGGGTAACCAAACAATAGAACAGTCGAATACAAAGGTAGTCTCACAGAAGGGTAGTCGGATAAACGGGTAGTAAAATAAAGGGATAGTCGGACAAGAGGACAGTCGGACAAAAGGACAGTCGGACACAATGGCACTCGGACAAAATCACACTCGGACAAAAAGACACTCGGACAAAATGGCACTCGGACAAAATGGCACTCGGGACAAAAAGGCAACCGAGCAACAGGACACTCGGAGAAAATAACACTCTGACAACATGGTAACCGGACAAAAGGACACTCGGAGAAAACGACATTCGGACAAAATGGCAACCGGACAAAAGGACACTCGGAGAAAATGACACTCGAACAAAATGGCAACCGGACAAAAGGACACTCGGAGAAAATGACACTCGGACAAAATGACAACCGGACAAAAGGACACTCGGACAAAATGACACTAGGACAAAATGACACTCGTACAAAATGGCAACCGGACAAAAGGACACTCGGATAAAATGACATTCGGACAAAATGACACTCGGACAAAATGGCAACCGGACAAAAGGACACTCGGACAAAATGGCAACCGGACAAAAGGACACTCGGAGAAAATGACAGTCGGACAAAATGGCAACCGGACAAAAGGACACTCGGACAAAATGACACTAAGACAAAATGACACTCGTACAAAATGGCAACCGGACAAAAGGACACTCGGACAAAATGACATTCGGACAAAATGGCATTCGGACAAAATGACACTCGGACAAAATGGCAACCGGACAAAGGGACACTCGGACAAAATGGCAACCGCACAAAATGACAGTCTCACAACATACCAGTCGGAGAAAAGACAGTCCGACAAAATGACGGTCGGATAAAAGGATAACCGGATATACTTCAACAAGTCCCGCACTCACAGCATTAGAACAAAGGTGTCCGCATAACAAAGAAAACAATTTCGAAATAATCGCGCGGCCTGTAATTTTGTCGCGGACGTCGGAACCTCGGAGCACCGAGCAAATTAATAACCCCAAGTGTCTTTGAGTTAATTACCTTTGGAGGAATGAAAGCGATGAAGTTAATTTTATGTAAAATGCATTAGTGGTGATGGACAAAAGGTCCGCTGACCGAAGGTGACCGTCCGTCCTGGTGCTGGTAATGGGAACGCGAGCGGCGAGGAGGAATACGAAAGCCATTAACGCCGAAGAATAGATCACCAGCTGTCATGTGAGCAGCAATCATAGGTACCTGGCCGGCAAGCGGCGCTAAGATCTGCCACGCCCAGCGCATCGTTCCTAAAAGCTGCTTTATTAGAACAAGCATTAAATCTCCACAACTCTCGAATAACTCGCCGGTGTGCTCCGTTGTCATAATCATCTCGAGAGACCGAACCGCCAGACGTGAGACAAAGGGGCCTGCAACAAAGGGCCAGGTCGCGCATCAATACCGGGCATCGGGCATTGGGCACCGGGCCAGCCTTCACAATGACAGCGTCAATTCGAAATTTTTAATAATAGATCGCTTCCTCTCCTATCGGCCGCGATTCTTTCCAAGGCCCGTCCGGCCCTCTCCACTGTCACGATATTAATTTCGGCCCGGTTTTATAATTACCCCTAGCAGGTAGGGTAGGTCCCCATGCTGGCTCTAGCACTGAAGCTTCGCCACGATTGCTCCTGCGACCATAATCACATGCCTTTCTTCTTACTTCGGGGTAAAAAAACGTAAATCTGTTCGGGTAGAAAGCATGGAGGTTTGAAGAATAGAAGACGGGGCCATGAAGAGATTATGTTGAACGGAATCAAGGGAAGGGATGTCGGTACCATTCATGTCAACTGATTTTGTGGAGAAAGTTAACGAGAAAAAGTATGGGATGAATGTAACATTTGATGAATAAGACACATGGTGAACAAGAATGGCAAGGACACGGTGGAGGTGACACACCGTGAAAAAACATAGATGATACACGATGAAAAAGACATACATGGCACACAGTGAAGAAGACATAGGCGACACGAGGTCGAGAGGACATAGGCGACGAAGAAATATGATGAAGAAGACATAGACAAAGAGGACATTGATAAAGAAGACAAATCATGAAGAAGACAAATCATGAAGAAGACAAATCATGAAGACAAATCACTAAGAAGACAAATCATGAAGAAGACAAATCATGAAGAAAACAAATGGTAAAGAAAACAAATGATAAAAAACAAATGATAAAGACGACAAATGATAAAGACGAAGTAACGAAGACCCGTGTGATGATGAAGAAGACATATGACGGACAAACACACAAAGTACAAAATTTATGCCGCCAAACAAACCAAAACAAAAACCCCAGCGGTCCAAACCGAACCGTAGCCGGAGAAAACTCCTGACGAAGAAAAATGGCAACGAGCCAGAAGTGGCGATGAGTAAGGGGAACGTCGCTGATGGAGGGCTGATAGTGGCCGAAACCTCGGCACAAAGACGGAGCAAATCCTGATTAAAAACGGATGACTTTTATTGCCTTCCTAAAAGAAAGAGACGGTGACGAGGCTGAACTGAAATGAACTCTCTGACTATTTGTCACGGGCATACAATACCTGGTTGATTGCATTTAGTAAACAGTGGCGGCGTCTGTTTGAGCATCCATAACTGCACATGTACACATATGAGTGCTATAATTTATAGACTCTGTCGAGCATATGCGTACGTTGTTAACCTGCTTATGCTGGGTGATAGATTATGCTCCTGATCCAACTACAATAACTACTTCTATTCTCCGGTATTCGCTACTCATCCGATCTCGGCTCACTCGGACGCCGACCGACTCCTTTCAATTCCTCCACTGAGGTGAGGTACGTTTGATTGAAAAAAATACGCTTTCTCTACAAACCCTTGTTCCGCTGAAACAAAACGATCAATTACGGTCTTTAGGGTTCCGGTTGCGATCGGGCAATGCCTCTGGTCCCGAAATACATTAAATGCCTATTAGATTTGAAGGAAATAATTACATGGTGGAAGGTAGAAGAAAAATGGCACGTTTACATTTGAAGCGGGCATTTGGAGCGGGCATTTGGAGCGGGCATTTGAAGTGGGCATTTAGAGCGACCATTTGGGCCGGCATTAAAATGGCAATCGGTAGAAAGATGCCAGGTTGCCACCTTTCCTTCTTCCACACATCTCTCGGCGACCTCATTCCTCCCGAGAGCTCTTCTCGGCGTTGCGCTTTTAGTGGGAACCTCACGGCCAGCAGAGGTCACCACTGACCGTGTTAGATTGATGTCCGTGATTAAAGTTAGTAATTTGAAAATACGCACTCTTTAAATGCAATAATAATTAGGTTGGAGCAACTGGTTGCGATTAGGTAGGATTGAGAAAAGACAATTACGTACCGTGGATATGGTTCGACTTAACATAATATGCGGTCCGAGGAACAGCAGGTTAATAATAACCGGGCAACATTTGCCCCGTAGATAAAATGGAGCACGCGATTTAACAGAAATTTCGTAAATTATAGGTTAATTTGACTTGAGACATATTGATGATGGCATCCCGTGATACCTTCCACGTCCACAAAACTCAACCATTAATCAATGATAACCTTAGAAATATCGCCGCGGGCTTTGTTCGTTATAGACACTTGTCATCCTCTACTAATCGTCCTGCGGCTTTGTTTTTGGCTAGCGTCTTGGTCTTGGCCAATTTTGCTTTTGCGTTTCGGTTAAGGTTTTTATTTCTTTGATGTTTTAGTTGTTTGATCATTTAACTGTTCTAGTATTTGATTTTCGTAGACTGGTTGATTTTGGTAGACTGGTTGGTTTTCCTAGACTGGTTGGTTTTCGTAGACTGGTTGGTTTTCGTAGACTGGCTGGTTTTGGTAGACTGGCTGGTTTTCCTAGACTGGTTGGTTTTCGTAGACTGGGTGTCCAAAATCACAGTTGTTGACCTGTCTTCACTTAGCATGATAATCTGTGAGTTCTGTTCTAAAAACGGTTTTTTGGTCTGATCGCGGTTCCGACCTTTGTAATAAACTCAATGCATTTGCACCGCAAAACAAACAGACCCCTGGATGTTAACTTAAATATGGTCACGTATCATCTTGTCAGTGAGACAGTCATGCGCAAAATCGAGTAATAAGTTCGCTGTCAGTGCGCATCTTCGGTCCATGCACCCCAACTAGAAACGAGGGCACCCAAGTGAAAAATATGGAATTTGCCAAAGTGGTACTGTCTGTGCCAGGGCCCTCTTGACGCCGGCGATAGAGTACTACAATGGTACTTCCTCACATATTTTCCGGGCAAATTCCCCTGTCAAAACCCTTCAAAATCCTTTATGTGCCCGCCCGGCCGGCTTTGGGAGGCACTGGCTCAAAGTCGCCGCCGTAAATGGATTACATTTCGAATTTAATGAAATTAATTTAAAATACAAAAAGCTCAAGAGACTTACTTTGTATTTACTTAACGGTCTTTTCGGTTGATTTGACTTGATGGGCGGACGGTCTTGTGAGCCAATGTGCGACCGAGCGACTGAACGAGTGTTTGAGGATAATAATAAAGCTGTTAACCGGGGAGGTATTCTTACTTTTCGGCAGGTAATGTCTCACTAACAAAATGTTAGAGAGAAGCATTTGCGACGTTATCCAATTATGTCATTCTACTATGCGAATTAGTAATTAGTAAAATTGGTTCGCCTGATTAATTAGTCTACTTCTGCGGAAACGGAGGAAATGGCGGTAAGAAGAAGGATGTAACGGGAAGGACTTCTTAATCCTTGAAGAAATAATGCTGAATAATTAATAACTTAACATATCGTTTGCTTATTGGTATTTTTACGATTTCTTCGTTATTTAACTATTACCGACTAAAAAATTTGATTCCGTCCGTCCGTCTGGATTGATCGCTCGTTCCATTTTCTGCATTTGAGTGTATTATAAATTTTATAAATTACCGATCAGGATACAAAAGAAGGCCGCGTACAGTAGGAGTGATGCTATAAGCCATAGATCATGAGATCGGACCGCTGCTACCGCGATATGCAATCGTCATATATCATACTATTTTGACATGTGAAAAAGTAGCAGATACATTAGTAATACTCGGATGTGTATAAATGACACTCTTAGATCCTCCAGTCACCAAATATGAATTATAATGGGATTTCTCCGCCAGTCCCTGGGCCCTAAGTGGGCCGGTAAATGTGTTATTACATTATGTAAATTTCGATGGAAGTTGAGGTCCGTTTTGACGTAGCGCACAAGTCATATGTGTAGATCGACAGGAATGGAATAAAATCGTTTGAGAGAATCTGCAATCTGTCGGTTTACGAAATTTTCCTTAGTATAAACGTAAAAGAATTATTTGAACAGTGTTGTTGTTCTAGAAGGGTAATAGGTAGGTATAAGTGTAATAGGTATATTTGTAATAGGTATAAGTGTAATAGGTATAAGTGTGTATTGGAAGTGCACCGGTCTCCAAAGGGTTAATAGTGAGTTGATACAATTCTCGATGGAAGTATCGCTGCATTGTTGTTATTTTCTCCCCGGTATTGTTACGGTAAATTTAAATTGACATCTAATGTATTTTCGGACGCCACAATGGGAAAATTATCCCACAAATCTTTAAAAGTAAGGATCGGTAATTATAGGTCGCCAGGGCCATTTGACAGAGCATAAATGTAGTAATAACATTCTGTGGAGCGCCATGTTTGACATGCAGGTTGAGTTATAGTTCAAGTTGGACATACTAATGAGGAGTCCGCAGCCGCGGCGGTGGCGGCGTTTCTTTGCTTTCGCCAAGCGGATGGACTCGTCTCGCTCTAGCTCTGGCTCTAACACTTAGTCCAACTCTAACTCTTTCTCTGACTCTCGCTCTAACTCTTACTGCAACACTCGCTGTAACTCTCGCTCAAACTCTGGTTCAAACTCTTGTTTTAACTCTTGGTCTACGTCTCTTTTTAACTCTCGATCTAACTCTCGGTCTAACTCTCGATCTAACTCTCGGTCTAACTCTCGGTCTAACTCTCGATCTAACTCTCGGTCTAACTCTCGATCTAACTCTCGGTCTAACTCTCGATCTAACTCTCGATCTCAGTTGAACTTTCGGTTGAATTCTCGGTATAATTTCCAATCTATCTCCAGTTTCAACTCTCGCTCTAACTCTAGTTCAAACTCTAATTCAAACCCTGGTTCAAACCCTGGTTCAAACCCTGGTTCAAACCTTGGTTCAAACCCTGGTTCAATCCCTGGTTCAATCCCTGGTTCAAACCCTGGTTCAAACCCTGGTTCAAACCCTGATTCAAACCCTGGTTCTAAGCCTATTTCAACTCCCTCAAACTCTCAGTCTACCTCCACCTCAAAGTCTCACTCTAAGTCTGGTTCAAATTAGGACTCAACCTTGGACTTAAAGTCGGCAGGCTCCCGCCATGACTCTCCTCTTATCGTTTCCACTTTTTATTATCACTTATTAAAGCGGACGGTACTTAAAACGTAACAAATTTTAAACGACAATTAAGCTCCAATGTTTGCCTTTTTATTGGTTACCGGGCAGTAGTAAATCTTTATTGGTAAATAAATAACGTGCGTACGTACGTCGTGCTTTGATGCAGATGTTCATTGTTCTTGATTTATGTGACGTTTGTAGAGTATGGAGCTAAGAAATGCGCTCGGTCGGATTGGTCCGCTCGATCTCCCGGTTGCCCCATTCGCAATTACACTACACATCTTTTTAAGAGTATATTCTAATTTAGTAACTATTACCACAACTTGTATCTGTCTCTTCTAATTGTTTTTCGGTCTATCTTCATTTTTCTCTCCATCTCTCTTTCTCTATCTCTCTCTTCCTCTCACTCTCCATTTTTTTTCCATCTGTGTCTCTTCTCTCGCTCTCTCTCTTTCTCTATCTCTATCTTCCTCTCACTCTCCATTTTTTCCATCTGTGTTTCTCCTCTCGCTCTCTCCATCTCTTTTTCTCTATCTCCCTCTTTCTTTCTCCCTCCATTTTTCTCCATCTGTGTCTCTTCTCTCGCTTTCTCTATCTCTCTCTCTCCCTCTTTCTCTCCCTCTCTCTCCCTCCCTCTCTCTCTCTCCCTCTCTCTCTCCCTCTCTCTCTCCCTCTCTCTTTCTCTCTCTCCCTCTCTCTTTCTCTCTCTCCCTCTCTCTCTCTCCCTCTCTCTCTTCCTCTCTCTCTCCCTCTCTCTCTCTCCCTCTCTCTCTCCCTCTCTCTTTCTCTCTCTCCCTCTCTCTTTCTCTCTCTCCCTCTCTCTTTCTCTCTCTCCCTCTCTCTTTCTCTCTCTCCCTCTTTCTCTCTCTCACTCTCTATCCCTCCATTGCTCTCTCGCTGGGTGTATAAACGTAATTTCAATTCTCTAACGAATTACATATCAAAAAACACCAGATAAAAATAAACAGAGAAAGTCGTCGTAAAGAATTAAAACAAGGGTCGGGAGAGCCGAAATGAAAATCATTTACGTGTGCACAGGCCATAATTATGATGGGGAGTTTTCTTTTGAAGTTTTTCGCAACATCCATGCTATTTTACGGGGCGCCCATCCCCGAGGAGCGGCTCTCAATTAAAAGTGGCAAAGTCGAACTAAGTACGTCATAACTAAGATGAATCTGCGGTCCTGGTTCCGAAATATCCCGGCAGAGCGACCTCTTGCCGCAGACCCATACGTCATCTCGCCACAATTCCATATTTCACGGGAACGATAGTGAGTTATTGATGAGAATGTATATGTATCGCCTGCTGCCCGCGCGGCCCTCGCGTCTTGTCGCTCTCTGCCGAATCTTGCTCTTTGTTCTTTGTCACTATCTCGTTTGCGAGGGCCGGACCCTTTCTATCACTGTCTTCGATGCGGTGATAAAATAATATATTTCGGATTAAAGAGCCTCGGGGTTACCCCGGCGCACCGGGGGACTTATATTCATAATACGCACGCTATAAATATATATATATAGTATATATGTATATCTTCATATCAACAAACATAATTACCGTTGTAACGTACGTACGTACGTCCGTCCGTCGGTAATTTTCCCATTTTAAGGAATATGATTTCTATGGTGAGTGTGAATCGATGGTTGCGCCACTATGAAAAAATCGC
>JAWQRP010000455.1:0-28012 GCA_033557875.1 Quadriops clusia
GGCAGAAACTTTAACGTAACATCTCCTCATGGCATTCTACAAGGTACAAAAGTTTCCACAAAATGACATACAATAAATGTTAATAGTATACACAATAACATTCATAAGCATTTTACATTAAAAATGTACAATATATCGAGCTAAATAATTTTGGCGCGCTAGAATGTCCATTTGCAACACTGTGCGACGGGCAAACTTGTTCCTTTTCCTGTACGTTTTTTATTCTTTGAACATAAAAGTAGATACCATCTGTGCATGCATATCAGTCAAGTATGCATATTCATATCACACCAATAAAATTAATAACAATAATACTACTAATAATAATAATACTGAATATGCAAAATAACTTAAAAACTGTAAACTGAACTCTTTATTCAAAATGAAAGTGGTTACAAATCCTAATTATCCGTTTAATTGCAAAGGTTTTTCAAAACGCAAAATCCTTTACTGTTTTCAAAATAGTTATGCCTACATTTACAACCAGGTTTACAAAGGGGTTTACAGATCTTCCCGTCGCATCTTCTGTCGCAATTGCTTCCACATTTTGGATCAAAGATTGTGTTGGGATCCTGAAGGACACATTTCACGACTGTAATTGAAATATATTAGTTGGTCCAATATTGTTAACTAAAAAAAATATTATGATAAACTTACACTCTGGACAATATTTTTCCTGAACGCAAACTCCATTTTTCCCATGACGTCTATATCCTGTAATGCAAACGCATCGTCCTGAATGGGGTTTACAAATCCTTGGGCAAATTGGTGGGTTCTTAGCTAGACAATGATGCTCAGGACATGGACAGTCAGTCCAAATTTCGTTTTCCCGACAAAGGATCTCTAAAAATAATTATTAAGGACGACAAAAAATACATAATTTTTTAATAAAGTTATCAACCATATGCATTAACTATATAATTTTAAATGGAAAATAAAGTACAAAATTCAAAAACATAAAAAAAAATCACTCTTACCAGCTAAGGTTTCATAAACCACCAGCGCCAAAACTACTGCGAAGAAGAGGTTAAACTTCATCATGATGAACAATTGGTCAAACTTGCCTATCGTTTTAACAAGAACATATTTATAAGTGAAATTATCGTAAATTTCGTGCGAACGTGATCTTCCATATATTTTCGTATTTTTTGCATTGATTACCATATTATAATTCACATCACAAATATGATATGCTTAAATCTACAAACTTAGAAAACTCGGTATATCTAAGCATTAAATATTAAAACACACATAATAATTAAAATACAACAAATCATTATTCAATTCATTTATTATCGTTTACAAATTCATAAACAGTCTTACTTTAGGGACACATGCTCTCTAATACACATTCTTTCACAACCTCATCGAAAATGAATCCCTTAATGCACTCACAACCCGGGACACACTTTGCTACGCATTGTGTGCTTATCAAAGGATTTTGACAGGTATCCTTACAGGCTGACCCACAGGAATTGAATACGGAATGTTTGTCACATTTAACTGAAATATAAAAATAATAAAAGGTAAATGAAAAAATAAAAATTAAAAGTAGGTACATTATGAGAGCAAAGAAAAAACATCAACGACATCCTTACCAGGTGTTGAACATTGCTCAACCCTAACGCAAGGACTATTAGGATTATTGAGCCTCCGAATGTACCCAGGTTTGCAAGAACATCCTCTCTGGCAAACCAAGGTTGGGCAAGGAGTCCTCCTAGGGTCCTGGCAAGATGGTGGGCAAGGATTATCGCAAATAACCGGGACCTCATTGACTCCACATCTTTTCACCACAGGACAATGATCCCTCCTCACGCAGATACTGTTATGGCTATCGGTCAACCTTAGATATCCTGGCCTACAAGCGCAACCATATCTACAAGTCAATGGAGGGCACGGTGTCCTCCTAGGATGCCTGCAAGAAGGTTGGCAAGGATTTCCACAAAGCACGATTTCTTCATTAGCACCACACTTGAAAATCCTTGGAATCATTTCCCAATTATTGCGCTCCAAATCTTCAATTTCCTCCATGTACAACCGAATCAAATCCTCCCTAGTTAACTGCATCTGCAGATCAGCATCAAAATCCTCATCTAAAACATTACAAAACCTTAGAGAACTTGTCAAAATCAGTGAGAAATAGTAGGTACAGCTAAGAAATATTAAATGTCACGAATTTGCTTTCGCGCAGATTCCCAGAGTCAGCGCATTCACAGTCTATCGTAGCCTGTGTTTAAGGCATTTGGGACCGGCATTCTGCGTTGAGACGTCCCTCAAGGCAGATATATTCATTATTTTATCAATAAATGTGTAAAAAACCTTTACATTTAGCTGTTAAAGTTCCCGCGTACGAACCATGGCAATGGCTCGGCACCCTGCGCGGATGCTTTATTTACAAGCAAAAAGCAGAGCCAGGTAACAAGCGCCGTGGGTCGTATAGTCTTGACGCTTGTAGCGCAAAGTAGCACTAGTTTTAAACCAATTGCCGTGGGTTCGTTTCCCGGCAGCTACGACTTTATTTAAGGTATTTTTTTGGATGTGTGTTATAACTTACAGATTTATTTCTAATCATATAAACAAATATTGCAGACTATTACATAAAATGATGATGATGATGCGCCAATAATGACGAGAAACTAGTAACAAATAGAAAATACTAAATAAGGTGTTTCCTTACCCTACCAAATTGCATACACCTTAGTGGACATAATCTAATTATGAAATAATCATTTACAATATTTAATATACTTTGACAATGTATTCATTTATTGTAAAAATGTATGGGAAAGCTGTCTAATTGATATGTAGTAATTTTTCTGTATACTTATTGCAGAAAAATTACTGCATATCAATTAGACAGCTTTCCCTTTCATTTTTACAATAAATGAATACATTGCCAAAGTATATTAAATATTGTAAATGATTATTTCATAATTAAATTATGTCCACTAAGGTATATGCAATTTGGTAGTGTAAGGAAACACCTTATTTAGTATTTTCTATTTGTTACTAGTTTCTCGTCATTAATGGCGCATCATCATCATCATCATTTTAAGTAATAGTCTGCAATATTTGTTTATATGATTAGAAATAAATCTGTAAGTTATAACACACATCTAAAAAAATACCTTAAATAAAGTCGTAGCTGCCGGGAAACGAACCCACGGCCATTGGTTTAAAACTAGTGTTACTTTGCGCTACAAGCGTCAAGACTATACGACCCACGGCTCTTGTTATCTGGCTCTGCTTTTTGCTTGTAAATAAAGCATCCGCGCAGGGTGCCGAGCCATTGCCATGGTTCGTACGCGGGAACTTTCACAGCTAAATGTAAAGGTTTTTTTACACATTTATTGATAAAATAATGAATACATCTGCCTTGAGGGATGTCTCAACGCAGAATGCCGGTCCCAAATGCCTTAAACACAAGCTACGATAGACTGTGAATGCTCTGACTCTGCGAATCTGCGCGAAAGCAAATTCGTGACATTTAATATTTCTTTAGTTGTACATAAAAGTTGAAAATACGTACCAGGGCAATATCTAGGATGGATGCATTGATTCGTCTCTAAATTCCTAACCAAACCTTCTGTGCAGAAACATCCTGGAACACATTCTCTGGAACATCTTCTGTTCTTCCTTTTGTAATTTTCGCAAGTATCTGGACAACTAGATCCGCACGAGTTATACTCTTCCTTCTCATTGTCAAGACAAATATTACAATCTTCCTTTGGGATACATTTCTTGGTCTCCACATCTCTGACCAAACCTTCCTTGCAAAAGCAACCTGGCACACAGATTTTCTCACATTTCTTAAGCGGGTTATTAGGACAAGTCTCAGGACAAGCCGAGCCACAAATGTTAAACTCTTCCAATGGATCTGGACAAACCTGAGGACACTTTCCTATTGGGACACAAGTCCTGGAATTAAGCTTCAAGAAAACGGTTCCTTTGGGACAGAAACAACCTTGTCTACATTTGCCTCCAATTAGTTTCGACTTTCCTTCCTTGGTCAAATGGCTGCAGGTGGAGTTATAACCGCAATAAGAAAACTCCAAATTTCTGGGACACGCCTTCTGCTTCCTGCACATTGCCACTGTGATGCAACTATCACCAAACTTGCTTCTTATAAAACCATTCTTGCAAACGCATTTCCTCAGACAAGGACCCTTTGGACACTTAGGAATCGTTTCTCCACATTTAACTTCACAAGAGCTCGCACATTCGCTAAGAACCTCATTAGCCCCACATTGAATATTTTGACAGTTATCAACTGGTACGCAAGGTGAACCTAAATCCGTCAAATTTCTAACAAAACCAGATTTGCAGAAACAACCCGGTTGGCATCTTAAGGCACAAACCGATAGAGAAAGATGATTATCACAATTCGCCTCACAGGGAGTACCACATTTGTTGAATTCTTCATTTTGCTTTTCGCACACTGGCGGAGTAGGACACTTCTCAATAGCCACACAATTCTTCTCAGAATCCCTAACGAAACCGACTTTGCAGAAACATCCTTTTGTACATTTCAATTCGCACTCTATTTTTTTATGGCAATTGTCGCAAGTTCTCTCGCAAGACAATCCACAAGCTTGGAATTCTTCGTTCTCTTTCTGACACTGTTGTGGACAATCACCAACTGGAACACAATCGCCATTTGAATCTCTAACATGACCTTGCTTGCAATAACATCCAGGTAAACATCCAAAAATGCAGCCTATTGGTTTGTCGTGGTTATCACAATTTTGTTCACAGACTGTTCCACAATTTTGGAATTCTTCATTTTGGTTTTTACACTTTGGTGGAATCGGACATTTACCAATTGGTACGCAATTTTTAGCCAAATCTCGCACAAAACCGTTCTTACAAAAGCAACCTGGTTCGCACTTCAAAGGACATGCTACTGGCTTGTCAAAATTTTGACAATTCTTCTCACAAGGCAAACCACAAGCTTGGAATTCTTCGTTCGTTTGCTTACACTTTTGCTTCGGTGGACATTTGCTAATTAGTACGCAATCGCCATTTGAATCCCTAACATAACCTTCTTCACAGAAACACCCTTGCACACACTGGAAAGTACAAGGTACAACTATATCAATAGTGGCACAAGTATCTTCACAAGCCGTTCCACAGGTTGAATATTCTTCATTATTCTTCTTGCACGTTGGTTGTTGCACTGGGCACTTACTGATTAATATACAAGTACCACTCGAATCCCTAACATGACCTTGTTTACAATAACACCCTGGTAAACATCCAAAGGTACAAACTATCGGTTTGTCGTGGTTATCACAATTCTTCTCACATATTGTTCCACAATTTTGGAATTCCTCATTTTGATTTCTACACTTTGGTGGAACTGGACATCTTTCGATTGGTATACAATTATTCTTCGAATCTTTTACAAAACCTTTCTTACAGAAGCAACCTGGTTTACACTCTTTAGTACAGACTATCGGTTTGTCAAAGTTCTCGCAATTCTTCTCACAGGCCAGACCACAAGATTGGAATTCTTCGTGTTCTTTTTTACATTGTTGAGGACAAGTACCAACTGGTATGCAAATGCCCTTTGAATCTCTGACATGACCTTGTTTACAATAACATCCAGGTAAACAACCAAAAGTGCAAATTATTGGTTTGTCGTGGTTATCGCAGTTCTTTTCACAGATTGTTCCACAAGTTTGGAATTCTTCGTTTTGATGTATACACTTTGGTGGAACTGGGCATTTGGAGATTGGGATACAATTGTTTTTAGAATCTTTTACAAAACCTTGTTTACAGAAGCAGCCTGGTTTACACTGTAGTGTACAGGGAATTGGTTTGTCGAAGTTCTCGCAATTCTTCTCACAGGCCAGACCACAAGCTTGGAATTCTTCGTGTTCTTTCTTACATTGTTGAGGACAAGTACCAACTGGTATGCAAATGCCCTTTGAATCTCTGACATGACCTTGTTTACAATAACATCCTGGTAAACAACCAAAAGTGCAAATTATTGGTTTGTCGTGGTTATCGCAGTTCTTTTCACAGATTGTTCCACAATTTTGGAATTCTTCGTTTTGATGTATACACTTTGGTGGAACTGGGCATTTGGAGATTGGGATACAATTGTTTTCAGAATCTTTTACAAAACCTTGTTTACAAAAGCAGCCTGGTTTACACTGTAGTGTACAGGGAATTGGTTTGTCGAAGTTTTCGCAATTCTTCTCGCAGGCCAGACCACAAGATTGGAATTCTTCGTTTTCTTTCTTGCATAATTCTGGTTTTGGACATTGGGATATTGGGATACAGTCACCTTTTGAATCTCTAACGTGGCCTTGTTTGCAGACACAACCTGGTAAACAATCTAATGTGCAAGGTGTTTCTTTCTGGTGATTTTTGCAGGTTTTCTCGCAACTTTTAGCACAAAGTTGGAATTCTTCATTTGGATGTTTGCATTTTGGTGGATTAGGGCAGTTGTTGATTGGTATGCACTTGTTCTTGGAATCTCTAATTAGGCCAGGTTTACAGAAGCAACCTGGTTCGCAACGATGAGGACAGAAGGTTAATTTATCGTAATTGTCGCAGGTTTTTGGGCAAGGTGTTCCGCAAGTTTGGAATTCTTCTGTGTCTTTGTGGCATTTTGGTGGATGAGGACACTTTTTGATTGGGATGCAGTTTTTGTGAGAATCTCTTACGAAGTCTGGTTTGCAATAACAACCTGGTTTACACTGTAGAGTGCATTCGTTGATTTGGTGGAGGTCGGCGCAATGCTTCTCACAAGCTGGGCCACAAGTTAAGTGTTCTTCGTTTTCTTTTTTGCACGTTGGTTGCGGGACTGGGCAATCTTTGGTCAGGATGCAGTTACCTTTAAAATCTCTGGTGTATCCAGGTTTGCAGAAACATCCTGGTTGGCATTGGAAGGTGCAAGGTTTGAATTTGTCAAGGTCGTCACAAGTGCTGTGACAGGCTGTTCCGCACAATTTGAATTCTTCATTGTCTTTTTGGCAGGTTGGTCTTGAGGGACAATTGGTAATTGGTATACATTTACCAGTTGAGTCTCTTATGAATCCTGGTTTGCAATAACATCCTGGGAAGCATTGGTAGATACATGGTAACAAGTCGTTGCGGTTCTCGCATGTTTTCTTGCATGGACTACCGCAAGTTTGGAATTCTTCGTTTTCTTCTTTGCAGTTTGGCGTTGGAGTTGGACATTTGTTGATTGGTATGCAATGGGACCTTGAGTCCCTGACAAAACCAGGTTTACAGAAACATCCAGGTTCACACCTGCGGGGACAAGCTATTGGGCTATCAAGGTTATCACACGATTTCTGGCAGGGGGTTCCACAAATCTGGAATTCTTCATGTTCTTTCCTGCATTTTGGTGGGATTGGACATGTTTCGACTAGTATGCAATTGCCCTTTAGATCTCTTATAAAACCTTCTTTACAGAAACAACCAGGCTTGCACTCTAAGGTACAATCAAGGGTTTCGTGGGCATTTCTGCAGGTCTTCTCACAAGCTGTGCCACAAGCCAAGAAGTGTTCATTGTCCTTTTTGCAGGTTGGTGGTGGGACTGGGCATTTGTCAATTAGTATACACTCACCCTTAGAGTCTCTAACATAACCTGGTTTACAGAAACATCCCGGGCTACATTGTAAAGTGCAGGTTAGTAGCTCCACGAGGTTTTGACAAGTCTTGGGACAAGCTGTTCCACAAAAACTGAATTCCTCATGTTGTTTCTTGCATTTGGGCTCTATGAGACATTGTCCAACTGGTATGCACTTGCGCAAGGAGTTTCTTAAGAAGCCAGGTTTGCAATAACAACCAGGCAAACCCTGGTCGGCACATGGTAGCAAGTTGTTAGAATTCTCACAAGTCTTCTCACAGGAGCTTCCGCACATGTGGAATTCCTCACCATCTTCAGGGCATTTTGGTATCGGAGCTGGGCATTTATTCGCTGGTATACAATTCAGCTTGGAATCTCTAACAAAGCCAGGTTTACACAAACAGCCAGGTTCACAACGTCGGGGACAGTGAGTTGGTTTATCGAAATTATCGCAAGTTTTCTGACAGGGTGTTCCGCAGGTTTCGAACTCTTCGTTTGGTTTTGTGCATTTCGGGGATAATGGACATTTTTCAATTAGTATACAATCTCCTCTGGAGTCCCTGACAAAACCTGGTTTACAGTAACAACCAGGTTTGCACTCTAAGGTACAAAGGATGGTTTCGTGCAAATTTCTGCAGGTCCTCTCACAAGCCGTTCCACAAGGTAAGTATTCCTCATTGGCTTTCTTGCAAGTTGGTGGAGGTGAAGGACATTTGTTGATTAACACGCAATCACCCTTGGAATCTCTAACGTAACCTGGTTTACAGAAACATCCTGGTACGCATTGCAAGGTACACGTTAAGAGTTTGTCAAAGTTCTCACAAGTTTTCTGACAAGCCGTTCCGCAAAATTGGAATACCTCATTGTCCTTCTTGCATTTTGTCTCAGAAGGACATTGTTCAATCGGTATACAGTTATGCTTGGAATTTCTAACAAACCCAACTTTGCAATAACAACCAGGAACGCATTGGTAAGCACAGGGCAGCAAGTCCTTGCAATTCTCACAAGTCTTCTCACAGGCGATTCCGCAAATTTGGTACGCTTCATTTGGTCCTGCGCAGGATGGTAGAGGAGTAGGGCATTGGTGGACAGATACACAATTATTCTTGGAATCTCTGACGAAACCGTTTTTGCAGAAACAACCAGGTTCACAACGTCTGGGACAAAATATTGGTTTATCATAATTGTTGCACGACTTCTGACAAGGCGTTCCGCAGGTTTCGAATTCTTCGTTTGGTATCCTGCATTTCGGAGGAGAAGGACATTTTTCAATCAGGATACAACCTCCTCTTGAATCTCTGACAAAACCTGGTTTGCAATAGCAACCAGGTTTGCATTCTAAGGAGCAAACGATGGTCTCGTGAACATTTCTACAAGTCTTCTCGCAAGAGCTGCCACATGGTAAGTATTCTTCGTTATCTTTCTTGCAAGTTGGCGGAGGTGCAGGACATTTACCAATTGGTATGCAATTAGCTGTGGAATCTCTAATAAAGCCAAGTTTGCAGAAACATCCAGGTTGGCACTGAGTTGTACAAGTCTTTTGGGTGTGGTAATTGTCGCAATTCTTCTCGCAGGACGTCCCGCAAAGTTGGAGTTCTTCGTTATCCCTCGTGCAAACTGTATTAGTAGGACAAATTGTCGTGGCTATACATTTATTCGTTGAATCCCTGACGAAACCATGTTTACAATAACAACCTGGTAGGCACCCAAAGGTGCAGACTATCGGTTTGTCATGGTTCTCACAAGTCTTCTCACAGATAATCCCGCAGCTTTGAAATTCTTCATTCTCTTGCGCGCATGTTGGTGAACGACATCGGTCGACCGAGACGCAATTCTTCGCAGAATCTCTGACGAAACCTTTCTTGCAGAAACAACCTTCTTGACACTTCAAAGAACAAGCTATTGGTTTGTCGAAGTTGTCGCAGTTCTTCTCGCAGGCTATCCCGCAGGTTAGACGTTCTTCATTTACCTGTTCACAACCTTTCGGACAGTCTTTTTCCAGGACACATTTTCCTGAAAGCTCGGATCGGACGAACCCTTGCTTGCAGAAACAACCATCAATGCATTTATTAAGCGGGAAGTCTAATTTGAGGTTTCCGCAAGTTCTAGGGATTTTGATGTTGCACCTTTGGTACTCTTCGTGTTCGTTGGGACACCGGAAACCGGGGCAAAGTTCTTCCCTAACGCAATCTCCATTCTTCTGGTGTCTTATGAAACCTTTCTTGCAGAAACAGCCAGAGGAACACTTTTTGATGCAATTAGTAGGTTGAGCGTCTTGGCAGGTCTTTTGACAACTGGTGCCGCATTTCTTGTATTCCTCGTTGTGCATGCAGGTTACGTCCTTGTGGCATACTTCCTCAAGGACACATTTATCAGAGTCTGGTGTCTCGAGAACCATTCCTTTTGGGCAATAACAACCGGATTTACAATCCGTTTCTACCAAAGAATCGAAATTGTCACAGGTTGCATTCTGGCCACATGGGTAAAATTGTTTTCCTAGGGGACAATCATTTTGGTGTCCGCATTCCTCTGTGGGTATACAATCATCGCTGAATTTGGCTCGGATATACCCTGGTTTACATATGCAACCTTTGTTACACTCTTTGACGCAAACTGCTTTTAGTGTCCCGCATTTGGGGTTACAAAGACCAAGACAATTGTCAAAGACTTGGTTTGGACCACATTCAACCGTACATTTAGATCTAGGGACACATTTGAATGTGTCATCTTGCCTAACGTGGTCATCCTTGCAGAAGCAACCTGAAACACATTGTTTCGTGCAAATTCGGGGAATCCCCAAATCGTTGCAGGTTTCAGGACAAGCGGTTCCGCATTGTTTGTAGATTTCGTTTTCGCCTGAACAAGATGGTGTTGGGCAATGGTGGATTGGGACGCAAGGACCTCCTTCTGTGATCCTTATGGCTCCTTGTTTGCAGAAGCATCCTGGGATGCATTGTTTGGTGCAAATGGTTGTGGAGTCTTTGGTGGAGCAGGTTTTCGGGCAGGCTGTGCCGCACTTGTTGTATTCTTCGTAAGGTTCTGGGCAGGTCTCGGCTGGGGAAACAATTTTATGTTTATCTAATAATAATAATAATATTAATAACAATAATGTATGGTTTTTCTATAATCGAAGTGCCTGGAAACCGTAAATAAAAAAGGAGTGGCGAATAATATAAATAATGTGTTGTGTGGAGTTGTCTAAAAATATCAAAATAGTAGTATCTAGTACTAATAAAATTGAAAACCCACTGAGATAGATAGATAGATACCCAGTCACTCATCATAGCACAGCCGAAACCGGCCACGTGAAAAATCTGAAATTTGGACGGCCGATAGATCGCTATTCGTATGGGCGCACTAAGAAACGGTTTTAAAATGGGGCCCTGGGAAGTCAACTTTTGGGGGCCCGAAAGACCCGAAATTTCCCCATTTAAACCAATGTAAATTCAAATTTGTTGATTTTAAACGGTATCCACGAAAATGGAATTTAAAATGAGACAGATTCTACACTTTCGGTGGCAACGGGCGACTTTTCTCTCTATAGTCGACGGTAAGCGCCCTCTTTTCGGTCGGTATTCTGAAAGTACATTTACCCTTAGGGCAAGGGCAAACTAGTGTGGTAGATTCACAATGTAATGTGCAAGGTGAGCTCTAACCTAATATACCACCTATTGGTTCGGATCTTAACCATCGCAACTGGAATGTTCATAGTTTTACCAATAGACGGCAGGTTTATTTTTGTCGTCAAAAAATCGGGAACAAACTGAATCAACTGACACATATGACAAAATGTCATTTCCGTATAGCTAGGTTAGAGCTGACCGGGTACATTACATTGTGAACCTACCGCATTAGTTTACCCTTGTCCTTGCCCTAAGGGTAAATGTGCTTTCAGAATACCGACCACGTGAAAAATCTGAAATTTGGACGGAAATTTACTTTGTCGTTTTGACGGTTCTATTAGGTTAGGACGATCGCCCATAATAGTATATTATTTTATAAGGACTACTTTTTGTAGCGAGTCGTGTTTTGCTGCCGAGCGATAGCGTGGCAGCAAAAAAACGACGAGCTACAAAAAGTCACTTTAACTCCGCATAAAATATGCTATATTTTCTTCAAACGTTAGAAAAAACGATAATATTGCGGTTCAAACGTTAGTTTGACAGCTGTCAGTTGGCATCCTTGAATAACGATATATATCACAATCAATGTTTTACCCGTTTGTGGACATGTCAGAGGGAGGGTCGCAGCTATTTTGACTAGCACGAGGGCCTCAGATAGCTCCGATAGGCCCCAAAGAGAATCTTTGACAAATTTAACGTTTACACGAGCGCATTACATGGCAACTATTAAATTTGTCAAAGATTTTTTTTAGGCCCCCTTCGATTCGGGGCTTTTTGGGGCCCGCGGGCCAGGAAACACTGTATACCTCGCGAACGGGAAAACTAAAAGAGATAATCAACTTACAGACACCGCTGGTTGAATCCTCTGCACAATCTTCAACTGAATTCTGACCGCGAAAGCGCCAAAATGGAGTTATGAAACCTTTTTTTAACAACTACTAAAAGTCTTCGCACTGAGATGTAATTTTACATCAAAGTTCTGCCAATCCAGCCCCTTAAAGGTCAGTTCATATCTACCGACACGTAGCGTGTACAGCACGTAACGTTGCAGACACGAAAAAATTGTTACGAAATATGAAATAAATAAATAATAATATCGTTCTACAAACTAATTCTAATCCGCTCTCGTTATTATAATAATAATAATATTAAAAATAATAATATTAATTTCCCATGTACATAATACCAAAGACAAAATCCACATGTTTAATCTATACTTTGTAGGAAAAGGACGAAGCTTCAGTAGAGTATACCTGACTCTGCCGATTTTGTAGCTTAATCCAGATACAATAAAAAACTGAACAAGATTAGCAGCTCCACGGTAATTACCAATGAGAAAGATTTTATTCTTATGGAAATAAATAAACACTGCCACTTGAGAGATGAGGAAACTCCGAGAGTTGTACACCACATAACACAGATACAGTGAGTCATCCAATTAACTTTAAGAATTTTATGAATAAGCTAAATATTTTACTAAAGCTGTGTCTTGTCATTAATGATGCAAATTGTAAAATAAAAAGAAGTAATTGCATTAATGAAATTGTTTAACCTGAAGATGTGAGGAAACCAACCTACGAAACTTCGTTATCTATTAATAAATATGATTTAAATTTTAAATAATATTTTAATTCCGACCAAAAATTCCCATGAAAAATATAAGAAAAGTAAAACAATGATTGGTCAAGAAATAAATGAAAGAAAAATATAATATCATCTAAGATTAGTGACCAATTAAACAAAAATAAAATACTGAAATATAAATTGACAAGTAAACAGCTGAGCTCTCTGGTTTTGTTTTCTTTCAATCGACCTTTTTGAAAAATCAACCTTTTTGAAAAATCAACCTTTTTGAAAAATCAACCTTTTTGAAAAATCAACCTTTTTGAAAAATCAACCTTTTTGAAAAATCAACCTGTTTGAAAAATCAACCTATTTTAGGTACTCACGTTTAGTTGGGCAACCTTCAGGAGGCACACACTTGTTACTGATGAGATCTCGAACTAGTCCTTTTTTGCAGAAACATCCTCGTGCGCATTCCTTCGTACAAGGACGATTGGTTACCTTGTAGTTTTCGCAAGTGTCAGGACAACTGGTTCCGCATGTTAAGAATTCTTCGTCAGCCGAACATCCTGTAAAGTAACGAATGTAGTAATAGTCTCAAGGTGAAAGGATTGCAGACAATAACTGGATAACTACAACTGATAACTGGATAACTACAATTGATAACTGGATAACTACAATTGATAACTGGATAACTACAATTGATAACTGGATAACTACAATTGATAACTGGATAACTACAATTGTTAACTGGATAACTACAATTGATAACTGAATAACTACAATTGATAACTGGATAACTACAAATGATAACTGGATAACTACAAATGTTAACTGGATAATTACAATTGATAACTGGATATCTATAATTGACAATAATTAGATAACAAGAACACCTACGATCTCTTTCGCAAGTTTCCTGAGAGACACATTTCCCAAACTTGTTCCTGATGAAACCATCCCGACAGTAACACCCAGGTTTCTTCTCCAAGGCACACTTGACCACCTCAAAGTTGTCACAGGTGGCGCAGTCGAATCCTTCCTGATTGAACACTTCATTTTCTCCACATCTTGCGTCCAGTTCTCCACCGCAACTAGATTTCAGAACGCATCTCCCGTGGACATTCCTAAAATATCCCTTTGGACAATAGCAACCAATCAGATCCACGTCTTGGCACACTAGATTCTTCCTGTGGCAAACGCAAGCCTCCCCTGATGGTTGGTTCGTTTCTGGTGCAGGACAATCTGAATCTGTAAAATTGAACGTACATCTTCGGTAACTTTCTCATTTTTAACTCACTTAAAATACCAGACAAGATTGCCAGGCATCATGCAATAGAAACTCAATAAGCGATGTAACGAAGCGTTTTTCAACATCTTAACATGGGCTTACCCCTTTTATGAAATTTTTACCTGAATCATGGCACTCTTCTGCCTTAACGCAAGGACTACCAGGCTCAGACCATTTCCTGACGTACCCAGGTTGACAGGAACAACTTGGTTTACCACCAGGATCACAAGGATCCGGCGCAGGATTCTCGCAAGTAGGCTGGCAAAGATTCTCCACTTCCACAGCTATCTCGAATGCACCACATTTTGGACAATCCTTCTGAGGAATACAGACTTTCGTATCCTCGTCACTCTTGAGGATAAAGCCCGGTCTACACGCGCACCCTGGTTTGCAGCTGTTGTCCCCAGCACAAGAGTCCTTGATGAAGTTGAAGCACGTCGGCAAGCAAGGATCCGCACATTCTATGGCATCCATATCTTCTGGACATTCAATCACTGGGTCTTCTTCCTCAGGGCAATCTCTTATATGGATGCACTCTTTATGGTACCCGTTTTTGAAAACTTTCCCATCTGCGCAAAAGCAACCGCTTTGGCATTTTTGCCCTAAGAATACTCGACGCTTTTCCCTGTTGTACTCTTCTGTTACCCTTCTCCTCTGAAGCCCTAAGAAGCCAAAGTCGTTTTCCATGAACTTCCGGAAGGCATGTGCAAACTTCCTATCCTTAACGTCCTTGCAGGATACTTTAAAATCGCATTTAGATTCAAACTGATCATCGTGGCATTTTATCTTCGGTTCTTTTCCTTCGTCTGGCAATAATAAAATGGCAAACATAAATAATAATCTTTTTTTTTTTTTAACACATAATTCGGCCACTATTGGAATATTTTCCCTTTGTGCCATCATCAATTTTATTTTTGAGAATACTCAATATTACACGTTCACCAGACAATCATAACATCCATGGCGCGGCGGGATTCGATCCCGCGACCGCCCGGACACAACGGCTCAGCATACCAACGCCGCTACCGTTGCGCCACGGACGCTCCTTAAATAATAATCATTTGTTTGTAGACTTGAGGATGAACAAATAAATTCCTCAAAATTTAACTAAAATTAAACACATTTGCACCTGCTTCTTGATCACAAAACAAACATCTAATACTCCAAAAAAAAAAATGATTAGTTGAACTTACCTGGTTTCTCTCCTAAGGAACATTCGATAAGAGGCACACATAGATCACTACCCCTATTTTTGAAAACGAAACCTTTTCGGCAAACGCAACCTTTAACGCAGGATTCTCCAGGAAAGAACAGGTTTATAATACTGGCTATTGCCTTGGAAAAAATGTCGTCGCCTTCAAATCGTTTATCTCTACTATGTGCAATAGATGCATCATATATTCTCTCATAATCCTTTCTCTGGCTTTCGGTTTTGAAGTGGTCGCAATGGAGCCCGTGGGCGCAATTAAAATGTTCTTTGTCTGAGGGACATTTGTGTTCTCTGCTAGAACCTACAAAGAATAAAGACAAGATCTCTATAGAAATTTGCTTTTGATTCTTTCAATTTTGGGTTGATAGTGACTTCTTAGCTGATCTCCCTATTGTTCATAACAAAGAAACTTTTGGTAAGACTTACCCGGATTCGCAAAATAGCCAATTTGCATAAAAACCAAAACGTACACTTCTATAAGGAACTTCATCCTAAATTGCTGCAAATGACTACGACGTCCTTGGAGAAAAGGGCATTTTATAGTTCCTCAAAATAGAGAAATTAACAATAAATTTGAAAATTTATCGCCGGATCGTGTTTAGTGGTTATGTTCTAAATTATTCTTAAAAACAACTCTAAAGAGTGATTTGTTTCAATTTGTGTGTGCTTGGTGTCAAAATTTCTGGAGTTATGGTTTAAACTGATTAGATTTAATCTAATATATTACACATTCAATGGGTAGTACAACTTATACAGTAATTATTGTCTTGTTTCCATCTTTGCTCTGGTGCATGCTTAATCTTAAAGTACATAAGTTCTATAATTTAGTCCAAAAGTCATTTTAAAAGTAATAAAGAAGCTCCTAAGAATTAGTCAATGCACAGGAGGTTGGTTTTGTTCCTCTTCTTTCTTTTCCCGTTTATTTCTTTACAACTCGGGGACATTGGGTCTGTGGTTGGACACAATTCCTCTTGTGATCCCTGACAAAACCAGGTTTGCAGTAACAGGAGGCCTTTTCTTGAAGTGTACATACTGCATGCTTGTAGTTGAAGCAAGTCTTGCAATCTGAGCCCATCAATTCGAACTTTTCGTTAACTCCACAAACAGGGACTGTAAGATAGCCAACGTTAAATGATTATGCTAAAAGATGATTGCAAAAGATGATGCTAAAAGATGATGATGATGAAAAACTTCTAACAATCTTACTATTGGGACATTCGTGAATGGGGATGCAGTCTCCAGTCCTCAAGTCTCTAACAGTTCCATAGACGCAGAAGCAACCTATCTTGCAGGCTTTGTTGCAAGGAAGAGGGTTGTTCCAGTTATAACAAGTTGGTTGACAAGCACTTCCACAGTAGTTCCAGACCTCAAACTTCCTCTTACACTCTGGAAACCAAGAGATTAACTTGAAAGCCTTTATTTTTGGCAAATAGGAAGATTTTCAATCTTTGGAAGGTATCAATCTTTGAAAGACTTTCAACCTATGAGACAAAATCTTTGAAAGTCTTTCAATCTTTGAAACAAAATCTTTGAAAGACTTTCAATCTTTGAGACAAAATCTTTGAAAGACTTTCAATCTTTGAGACAAAATCTTTGAAAGATTTTCAATCTTTGAGACAAAATCTTTGAAAGATTTTCAATCTTTGAGACAAAATCTTTGAAAGACTATCAATCTTTGAGACAAAATCTTTGAAAGACTTTCAATCTTTGAAAGACTTTCAATCTTTGAGAGAAAATCTTTGAAAGACTTAAAATCTTTGAAAGATTAAAGATCATCGAAAAACTTACTAGGAATTTTACACTGTTGAACAGGAATGCAATCGTTTCCTTCAGCAGCTCTGATGTACCCAGGTTTGCAGACACACCTTTCAACGCAAGGTCCTCGTTGGCAACCACTGTTGACAGGAGCACCACATCTTCGTTCGCAGACTCCTGGACATTTGTCCAAGACCTCGAAGATCCCACAAGTAGCGCCTTTAAAGTTAAAAAGCAGTCATCACAAAGACAAAAACTTTGGAGTAGTTCTAGCTTACTCGCTGGACACCACTGAGGTGGGACACAACGTTGAGTCCTAAGGTCCCTAATCAGTCCTTTGTTACATACGCATCCTGGACGACAAACAGCTGCGCAGACCCTTGGGTTGACCTTGTAGTTGTCGCAGGTGGTCTCGCAGGCTTTCTGACATGGGGAAAAGAATTCGTCTGGACCACACACTAGACACAAGATTGGAAGACTAAACTATGGTTCAAAACACTAAAATATGATAGATACTTTTCTTGATGACAAAAGACTTTACCTTTATCACAAGATGCCAAGGGGACCAGTGCCGCCAATGTCACAACCAGAGTTGGCAGCATCTTGCTGCGATTCTCTCCTTGGAAGAAGAAAGAAAGAACTGGCCCAGAAGTATTTAAGGTTTCTTTTATAACTCTAGTTGGTACCTTATTGTTATCGAACACACCAACAACGTGATCTTTCTGTAAAATACGAGCAATATCAAATTCTGTTTGGGCACAAGCTCTGATACGGATATTTCTTTATCCATCACGTTTTAGGATGAAAACATAACTAAACTCAAGTTTATATCTCTTTTATTTGGATCAACAAATTGATAGACAATTTTTGAAGAATACAATGGGGACTACCCTCTAATGGTTCTTGTTTTTCTCATGATGATCACTTCTTGCGTGATGTTCTCTTCCAGCGTGATGTTCTTTTGTGTGATGTTCTCTTGCGTGATGTTCTCTTGCGTCATGATCTCTTGCGTGATGTTCTCCTGCGTGATGTTCTCTTGCGTGATGTTCTCTTGCGTGATGTTCTCTTGCGTGATGTTCTCTAGCGTGATTTTCTCTTGCTTCATGTTCTCTTACGTGATGTTCTTTTCTTGCATGATGTTCTCTTCTTGCCTGGTGATCAACTCTTAAATGGTGATTACTTCTTAAGTGATGATTACTTCTTAAATGATGCGGACTTCTTGCATGATGGCTCTTGGTATAATTATGATGATGGCTGTGGTTGTGATGAATGTGGTGATGATTTTCTTGGACCTTGTCCTCAGCGTTTCCACCATTAGAAGGAACAACTTTAGTAATAGTGCTATTCCTGATTGGGATAGGGTTAATGTAACATTGCCATGGCTTAACACAACGCCCCCTACGATTCAAAACGTAGCCAACTTTGCATTTGCATCCAATTCTGCACATTTGAGGACACTTGATCCAGTAGGACCAGAACATATTGTCACAGGTCCGTTCGCAACCCATGCAAAAAGAGAATTCCGCGTTAGGATCTAAGCATGTGCCTAAAAAAGAATAAAATTAAAAGTACTGCTGAAGAGAAACACAATCATCTTGGTTTGGAAATAATTTATTTGAGAATAAAGAATCTATCTTGGATATCAATCAATATAAGACCTTAACCATTCATTCTATGACTGATCATTCAGTCTATAACTGATCATTCATTTCTTGTAAGACCCTTCATGTTCGTGGTGCCTTTCATGTTGAGGATGATGCTTATCATGTTGAGAATGATGTCTATCATGTTGAGAATGATGTCTCTCATGTTGAGAATGATGTCTATCATGTTGAGAATGATGTCTCTCATGTTGAGAATGTCTCTCATGTTGAGAATGATGTATCTCATGTTGAGAATGATGCCTGTCATGATGATGCCTATCATGGTGATACCTATCATGGTGATGCCTATCTTGGTCATGCCTGTCATGATGATGCCTATCATGGTGATGCCTATCATGGTGATGCCTATCATGGTGATGCCTATCATGGTGATGCCTATCATGATGTGTATCATGGTGATGCCTTTCATGATGATGCCTTTCATGATGATGTCTGTCATGATGATGCCTTTCATGATGATGCCTTTCATGAAGATGCCTATCATGGTGATGCCTTTCATGATAATTCCTATCATGATGATGCCTATCATAATGTTGCCTATCATGATGATGCCTTTCCCCGTTTTCTTCCACCACCGCTACTTCTTTTTCCTGGTCCTCGTCTTCATCTTTATCTTCATCTTTATCTTTATCTTCATCTTCACCGTTGTCTTCCTCTTCACCCTCTGAAGTTCGGTATAGTACAATACTTTGTGAATCATATGAACCTTTCTCTCTCAAGACAAATTAATGAACAAAGAAAGCTACTTACGGTTTCTTCCTTGACATTGATCCTCCCTAACGCAAACGCCACTGGTCCCATTTCCTTGAAGGATATATCCTTCCTCACAGATACATCCTGGCGTACAAGAGAACGAGGAACAAGGAGCCTTATCAGGATCTTCGCAGGTATTCGCACAAGGATTCTGGCAAGGAGCAAGGATTTGATTGTCCTCGCAGGTGTTGCTAACGTTTCCCAAACATTGGTCGTACGAGACGCATGTTCCATTCATTTTGACAAAATTGTGCTTGCATTGACATCCTGGGGACCTCTTGAAATAACAATGCTCATTGCAAATACATTCTGTCCCATTCTGGCGGTATTCCTGGTTTTCTGGACAAGCTGGTTCGGTCACCTGCTGAGTCACAGGTGCTTCTGTAGTATTGGTCTGGTCAGAACATTCTTCTCTTCTCACGCAGACATCCGTGCTTCCGTCTCCTTCAAGGACGAATCCTTCGTTGCAGGTGCATCCTGGGATGCAATCATCAGTTCGGCAGGGTGACCTATCAGGGTCCTCACAAGTTGGTGGACAAGTGTTGTCGCAAGAGACATAGACTTGATTTGGTGGACATGTTGAAGAACATGTTGAGTTTGCCACGCAGTCACCACTTACGTTTCTGACGAATCCTGGCTGACAGAAGCAGCCCCAGGAGTTTCTGCGGTAGCAGTGGTTATCACAGGTGCATTCTGTTCCGTTTTGGAGGAAGTCCTCGTTAACCCTACAAGTGGGAGCTGATCCTGGGAAAGTTAAAAAAGATTTGTTTGCTTGGTTTTATTGGTGTTAATTGGTGAGAATTACTAAGACAAAGAACTGACCTTGAGTGTATCCCTGAGAGACGAGCTGAAAAACGAACAGTCCACAAAGGATGAACAACATCTCGTCCTTCCTCGTTTTTCTTTTTGTATAAATTGTGTACGGTGGACGAGTAAGTTTGTTTCCAGTTGGCCAACCTGGCGAGGAAAGTATTTATACAGTTTTCAACAATTTGGAATTAATGCAAAAATTTGTAAAGCTTGAGGACATTAGACGCATTTAGTCGTAACATTTGCATAATAGGTGATAAGGGCTGCCTTTGCCATGAATAACCTATTTGGAAAACTGCGAACTGATTTAATTAGCAGAAATGCTTTCCGCAGGCGGAACTGTTTATTTCTGGACTTTCCAAGGTTCTGTGAATGTCGGTTGCTGGTACTTACCTTTATTACTGGTATTTACTTTGATTATTGGTATTTACTTTGATTATTGGTATTTACTTTGATTATTGGTATTTACTTTGATTATTAGTATTTACTTTGATTATTGGTATTTACTTTGGTTATTGATATATACTTTGATTATTGATATATACCTTGATTATTGATATGTACCTTGATTATTGGAATTGACAGCGATTCGTGGTATTTATACTAATTGTTGGTATTGTTGGTGATTCTTACATGGGAATAAAGTTTAAGTCTCATTTTGTTACTTGTAATTACAAAGGTAATAAGTTGGTACTTCAACTAGTAAACCAATACAATAAAAGCAGAGCATGTCATTTTCTAATTATTTTATTTATAGAGAAAGATTTTTTCCAAGAACAGAAATTCAATTACAATAATAACAATTATTTATTGGTTTTGCAAATTTCATTGATGTTGCTGACCATGATATCTATCTTGTTGGTCATGATGTCTATCTTGATGACCGTGATGTCTATCTTGATGACCATGATGTCTATCTTGATGACCATGATGTCTATCTTGATGACCATGATGTCTATCTTGATGACCATGATGTCTATCTTGATGACCATGATGTCTATCTTGATGACCATGATGTCTATCTAGATGACCATGATGTCTGTCTTGTTGACCATGATGTCTTTCATGCTGACCATGATGTCTTTGGTGCTGAGAATGATGTCTTTGATGCCGAGAATGATGCCTCTGGTGCTCAGCACCTGCTTCTTCCTGTCCACCTAAAACAAAGAAAAAAAATTCTATTTATCTTCGTCCTCAATAAGATACATTAAGTTTCTCATACAAAGAAACCACAACGCTTCTTTACCGTTTTCTCCTTGACACTGGTCCTCCCTAACGCAAACTCCACTAGACCCATTTCCTTGAAAGATATAACCGTCATTGCACAAACAAGCTGGTCCTGTACAAGAGAACGAAGAACAAGGAGCCCTATCAGGATCATCGCAGGTTTTAGCGCAAGGATCTGGACAAGGTGAAAGAAATTGGTTCTCTGAGCAGGTCATGTTAACGTTTCCCAAACATTGACTATCCGGGACGCATGTTCCATTTATTTTAACGGTCAAGTCCTTGCATATACATCCTGGGGACCTCTTGAAATAACAGTGCTCATTGCAAATGCATTCTATCCCACTCTGACGGTATACTTGGTTTTCTGGACAAACTGGTTCGGACTCTGGGACATGCACAGGATTTTCTGTAACTTCGGTTTGGCTAAAACATTCTGCTATTGTCACACAGACACCAGTGCTTCCGTTTCCTTCAAGACCATATCCTTCGTCGCAGATGCATCCTGGGATGCATTCGGTAACTTGGCAAGGAGGTCTCTCTGGGTCCTCGCAAGTTGGTGGACAAGTGTTAGCGCAAGACACAAAGACTTGATGTGGTGGGCAAGTTACAACACATGTTGAGTTTGCTACACAGTCACCGTTGATGTTTCTGACAAAACCTGGTTGACAGAAGCAGCCCAAAGAGTTTCTTCGGTAGCAATGGTTATCACAGGTGCATTCTGTTCCGTTTTGGAGGAAGTCCTCGTTAGCCCTGCAAGAGGGTGTTGATTCTGTAGATGATGAAAAATATTTGTTTGTTTCATTTTGGTGAGTTTGTTTCGTTTTGGTGAGTTTGTTTCATTTTGGTGAGTTTGTTTCATTTTGGTGAGTTTGTTTCATTTTGGTTAGTGACAAAAGAACTGACCTTGAGTGTATCCCTGAGAGACGAGCTGAAGCACGAACAGTCCACAAAGGATGAATAGCATCTTGTTCTTCTTCGCTTTTCTTTTTGTTTAAATGGTGTACGATGGACGATTAAGTTCGTCTACAATTGCGAAATCTAGCCAGGAAAGTATTTATATACTAGTTTTCAACAATTTGGAATTAATGCAAAAATTTGTTAAGCTTCAGGACATTAGACGGACTGGGTCGTAACATTTACATAACAGGAGACAAGGGCTGCCTTTACCATGAATAATTTATTTTCAAAACTGCGAATTCGTTTAACAAGCAGAAATGTTTTTCGCAAGCGGAACTGTTTATTGCTGGAGTTTCCAAGATTCTTTGAAAGCCTATTGTCGGTATTTACGATGATTATTGATATATATCCTTGATTATTGGTATATACCTTGATTATTGATTTATACATTGATTATTGGTATATGCGACTGATTATTGGTATATGCGACTGATTATTGGTATATACTTTGATTATTGGTATACATCTTGATTATTGGTATTTATATCGAAAAAGCTTCTCTTAACAGAAAAAAATTGAATCTCGAATTAAAGAATAGCTCGTGATTGAAAATTAATATATTACGTTCTTGTATAAAACATATTTTTGGTGATGGAAGAATTCCAATCCGTGTAGTTTGTTGCGTGCCTCTTCTTGATGGCACCTGCCTGTTGCTCAGTTGACTAATGGGGAAGACTGGGCCGTGGATTTCCAATTGAATGATGGGCGCCAGGTTGCAATAGCAACCAATTTTAAAAAAGAATAAAAAGGGCCTACCTCAGTTCAAAAAAAGGGATTTAATGTAGTTAATGTAGTCCTTGATTAATCCTAGCTTCTTAGAAGTAATATTGATTCGGCAGAAACCCTTTTTCTTTCAAATAAACTTTTAGCAAGCTCAGCTGCCTTTTTGCTCGTTCCCTTCTCTCTTGTTGCACAATATGATAAGAAGAGATTAATAAGTAAATTTATAGTTCTAACATTAAAAACTCACTTAATTAAGAAATAACACATAAAAATTCAAGTAAGAGAAATATTCTCTCCTTTTTAGTTCCTTGAATTAACAATTGATGGATAAGACAACATCACGACGGCGCAGATTATAAGTCTCTGCAGAGCGCTTATAAACTTTATCCATATGTACTTTAACGTCGCTGAAGACTTTAGGCAACTCATTTAATTTATCTGTTAAGTATGTGCAGTCACTAGTGGTAGCGATGAAATCACTACTTATCTGTCCATAAAAATCACCAGTGATTGGCACAACTCGACCAAAATTTAAAAAATTTGGACTATAACCGGTGGCTTCCGAAACGGAAGAGTTAATGGCAAATGCTATTTCGGATATCGAGCGCTGTACCAAATTTTATCTACTGAATATTTACCCATCAAATCTTTAAAGGTTTTAGATATAAATTGTGTACCGTTATCACACAAGACAATCTGAGGTACTCCAAATTTAAGGAAGACTTCTTTTTCTATAAATTTAACAATCTCCACAGCGTTAGCCTTTTTCAGGGGACATGTCAGAACAAATTTGGAATACCAATCTGTGACAACCAATAGGAAACAATTACCTCGTTTAGATCGCGGAAAAGGACCCATTATATCTGTGGAAATCATCTGATAAGAAAAATTTACTTGTTTTTGTTGACCCATTAACCCAGGAGGCGCAACATAAGGAGATTTTTCAGTACCACAAATCTGGCAATTACGGACGTACGTTTTAACTTCCTTCCGAAAATTTGGCCAATAAAAATCCTGGCCAACTCTACGGATGGTTATGAATATTCCCAAATGTGCAGAAGTGGGATCGTCATGACATTTCTGTAAGATTTCTCTTCTCTGTGATTCAGGAACTACTGTCTTCCATAATTTTTGATTAACGGGTCAAAAGCGTTTGTCCACTTGATATTTTAAAAACACACCATCTTCAATCTTCCAACTAGGGAATTGATCCGGCTTCGCGGTAACGTCAGCGACTTTCTTATTGTACCACTTGTCTTCAGGTAAAGCAAGAAGTGGGCTGACAATTAAGTTCTCTTGTAAGCCACGACTAAGGGCATCCGGAACCACATTGAGTGCACCCTTCCTATGCTCAAGCTCAAAATCATAATTATCAAGCTTCAAAGACCAACGGGCTAATCGACCGCTGGGGTTTTGCAATTTCTTTAACCAAAGAAGTGAGTAGTTGTCCGTGATGCATTTGAAATGGGTTCCTTCTATGTAAGGTCTGCAAAAATAAGTGCCGAACATTCTCTCTCTACCACTGTATAGTTGCATTCCGCTCGAGATAAGGTTCGCCAAGCATAGGCAATGGCATGTTCTTGGCCATCTTCGTCAAACTGTACGAGTACAGCCCCCAAACGATAATAGCTTGCGTATGATTGGACAGTAAAAAGCTTGCTAAAATCTGGACTCGAGAGTACCGGTGAAGTCCAAATCAAACTAGCGGTTTTTGCCTTTCCTTTGATCAAAGAAGTCATAGGAGCCAAAATTGATGAAAATTGTGGTGTAAACCGTCGATACCAACTACACAGCACAATAAATCTTTTGAGGTCAGTCACACTAACCGGCAAAGGAAAATCAACCATTGCGCTGATCTTTTCTGGGTCCGTTCGTACGCCATCGCTATTTATCACATAACCAAGGTACTTTAGGGAAGGTCTACAGAATTCGCAATTGCTAACATTAACGGTTAAGTTGGCAGATTTAAGACGTTCCGAAACGATCTGTAAATGTTTAAGGTGTTCCTCAAATGTTTGCGAGCACACAATTATGTCGTCTAAGTAACTACAGATGTTAGGCTCAAATTCGGGACCGGAAAGACCATCCATCAATCTCTGTTGTGTCATCGGGGCATTATGCAAACCGAAAGGTAATACTTGGAATTCAAAGTGGCCATGATCTAAAACTGAGAATGCTGTCTTCTGGCAGGAGCTTTCGTCTAAAGGAATTTGCCAAAATGCGCTTTTCAGATCAATTGTATTCAAATATCGGGCGTCACGCAAATGATTTAAAATATAATCTACTAATGGAAGAGGGTAAGCATCTCTGATTGGTACGTTATTTAAACGTCTACCATCAAAAACAAATCTAAACTCACCGTTCTTCTTTTTCACCATAAGTACTGGTGAACACCAAGGGGACTTAGAGGGCCTGATTACACCCAACCGAAGCATTTTATCGAGTTCTTCATTCATTTTGGCTTGTAAGAATGGAGAAAGGGCATAACACCGTTGTTTGATGGGTTCTAAAGTTCCTGTGTCGATTTTATGGGAAATTAATTGCGTTTTACCAAGACCCACTGAACTCAGTTCAACTAAATCATTTTTAATCTGTAGGATTCTCGCCCTCTGTTCGAAAATCAATCCCGTGAAGGAAATCACACCTTTTTGTACAGCCACTTCACTCAATATACCCACAGACGAAGTAGTCAAATTCCATTCATCATTTTAGAAGTCCAACTTAAGTCCGGAGATACGAATGAAATCTGCTCCCAATATTAGCGAACATTTTATACTATGTACCACGAGACCTTTCAAAACAAACGGGTGATTATCGATGATCACTGGTAACATCACATGGCCTAACACTTTCTGTTTCACAAAGTCGGCGGTACACACAAAATTCAACTCATTCTTGTTAATAATAAAGTTATTCTCTGTAATAATATTCATCCCAAGCTCACCAATAACAGATACATTAGCGCCGGTGTCGAATAACACTCGTAAATAAATATCTGCGATATTAACCAAAATAAACGGACGATTGTCCTTAACAGCATCACATTCAAATAAAGGTGATAAGTTAGTGGTACGAAAAAGTGCCATATTAGCAACAGTAACGGATTTTTTACACTTTACATGTTTTTTTTTGTAATACTGAACATTTACAATCTGTGGAAGTCACCTCGGGGTGACCACAACGAAAGCAAAATTTTCCACTGCGTGGTTTTGGACATGCGACAAAAGCATGTCCTGATTCATGACAGTTCCAACAAGTTATCACAAAATGTTTAATGCCAAACACGGAGGAACTAGAAGGCGCAGAATCTTTTTCGGAATCAACACTCAACACAGTCATACCGTTAACATTAGTTTTGGTTCTATTCCTAAGGTCTCTAGACTCCTCTAACTTACGACATAGAGCACCCAGTTCGGTCACCGAAGAAATATTTGAAGTGACCAAGTGCCAGTGAAATTGTGGATTCAAATTACGCCTAATAATACGCAGACGCTCTGCATCACAAGGGGAATTCGGAAGTTGGTCAAACATTTACTGAAGATCTGCAATATACAAAAATGTTTTTTCAAGGTTACCCTGTTTACGAGACCTAATTCTGTCCCACAATTCATCGTAATAATCAGATGACAAAAAATCTGTTCTCAATGCAGACACCAATCCATCCCAATCGACCAAGGTAGACCTAACGGCGCGAAAACAGCTCAAAGCCGAACCTGCAAATAAATCGACAGCGGAATTGAACAAATCTTCTTTCGTGTTAGCACGAGCAGTTCGCAACTCCTCTACGCGTTCGAGGAATGAAATGACGTTGCCGTATTTCTCGTCAGCCGTGAACTTGATTGCCCACTTATAGACGGGCACCATTTTGGAACTCACAGAGGGAATAGCATTTTGAGGAATCGGTCGAATACATTCTCCTGCGACATTGGGTCGCCTAGCAGTAGACTGCTCCATTCCACCAAGTCGCATCAAAGCCCCTCGCCAACATTTTCTGTTCAGCACTGAAAATTTTATCACGAAAAGTGACCTCTAATTGATCCAACCGTGCTCTCGCCTGTCAACCATTCATTCTTTGCAACATTTTCAGGTGAGTCCACGATCGTGGCCTCAGTGGACAATTGGAAATGTTGTAGTCGACCTGTAAGGTGTAGAAAACGTGTAGCAATACGCCTTTGGATGTCTTTATTGCGTCCGTTAAAACTAACTATCGTATTGTGAACTGATTCAAAAGTACTGTCAACTTCTTGTTTCCTTTGATCGAATGGTGTTTCGGTTTCATATTTAGTTAAAAAGGTAGCAATTGGTGAGGGGTGGGTTTTCAGAGCATCGCGTAAAAGTACTCTACCGGATGATTGATCAACCACTTGGGAAAACCCACGGACATTCAGCTCATAACAGAGCTCCTGCTTACGTAGGTGATTGGGTTCCATCAAATATTTATTTTATCCCGTATATTAAAATAAGTGTCCGGAATAATAAAATCTGACAAATAAATATATAAATATAGGTGTAATAAGTAATAGCTCTACTATAGATGTGCTACCGTCAAGCCTAGTAAAAAAAGTACTCAAAGAATATTAATGTCGAATTTAAAGTGACCTTTGAAAGATCAACTTGCAACTTTACAAATAAATAAACTTAGGTATATAAGTTTACAAGTTAACTAAAGCTACAAATCAAGGCAACGCGACGCGTTCAAAAATCTATAGCAGAAAGTTACTATGGTTATACAGGGCGTTTCAAAATTACACCCCTTCCTTTACACCACATATAGTACTCACCAAAAGAAGCTGAAAAGTCCCTATTGACCCCTGTCCGATCTTCAACCCCTAGGGAGATACAGCCCCTCAA
>JAWQRP010000456.1:0-27993 GCA_033557875.1 Quadriops clusia
AATAACTTTTTACAAAAAATCACTCAACAACTACGTTATTTGCGATGAAATGGAACGCATTATAAGTCGTAATAAATGTGTAAGCCAAACGTTTCTCGGAACTAAACACAGATGTTTTCGGAGTCGAATAGAGTTTTTATGAACTTGCAAGGACTAAATAAATACATATATTTACGCATAGTGATATTGGTAGCTCGATGGTGGGAGGGAGGCCAGTCTCGCCGATCTCTCATCCTCGTCCAACACTCGTTACATCTTTATTTAGGCTTATATGAGGACCTCTTGCCTTCAATATACGCAACCGGTACGTAGTTCTACATGGTCAACTATCTGTTTATCTGTGGTAATACATATATACAAATCAATTTTTCAATAAAATTAACAAACACACACACAATCACACTTTGATTAAAATTTTCTTTATTTTCAAGTCATTTATATTTAATTTGTCAAACAAATTAATTAATTTTCTCAGATGAAGCGGTTAAACCGCGAAACGCATAAGAAACAATAAAATTTTAAATAAAATAAAGGGCTATAAACCCAAGATTATAATTTCAAATATCTATAAGTAAGTACTGGTATAATATAAAATGTCAAAATGGGTATTTCAAATTTGATTCAGCTCGACAAAGTTAAAACAAGTTAGTCATATTACATCTAGACGCATCTTAGGAGAAATACATATAGAGACTGATCTTTTTATCTTGGCATATTGTCTATTGATTTCTAGTGCTATCAACGACAAGTGACAACTGAATCTATTTTTCTATTTCATTTTTATTTCTTTTATCAACGTTTCACAGAATGATATTTGCATCTGCAAAATATTGACGCAAGCGTAATGATTATTCATTATACGGATTTTTTGAAACAATCATAATATATCAGGTTTATTTAATAACTAGCAAACCTACACGTTCTTCGAAAGGAGTTAGAGTAAATAGTCCTTTTAAAAGGGGTGAGTGTGACATGTACATGGAGAGAGTAGAAAAGAAGCAAAGACATTGTCAGAATTAGAAGAATAGCTGTGCCTGTTTTTAAATAGATCACATGCCTCTTCATCTTAACTAACTCTTCATGCCTTTCCCGTTTCGCCCCGTCTCGTCACGTCCCGTACCATTCCTTTATTTTATTTTTTTTACAATTTTTTTTCAAAATATTTCATTTCATTTCCTTTTCCATTCAATCCCCTTTCCCAATCTAATTTTCCCTGCTATCCCGTACCCTTCTCATATTTAATTTTAATTTATTTTATTTTACTTCATTTTGCTTTCCGTCATCGTTCCCGGCTCAGTCCTCGTTCCAAGACCAGTACCCATCCCCTATTTTATTTTAATTTAGTTCTAATTTATTTTATTTACTTTAATTTTATTTTACTTTATTTCCTTCCCGTCATCAAGTTCTACCTGTCGCGGATTAAGGTAGTTGAGGTCTTAACGCAGAAAAAATACTGAGACTCTTAAATGTTAATTTGGAATTTTGTAGGACTCTAAAAGTCAGGGGTCCGCAAAAATAAGGTTGCGAACTACTATCTTCTGTGCCATCGGTTGCCTATACTGATTGACTACAAATTAATAGTAATAAAAAATATGCAAGCGATATAAGAAAAAGTTTGGCGTTTATTTAATTTGAAAATATTCATTTAATAAGCAAGATATGAAAAAATGCATTATTTCTATTAATTAATTATTTAGAGGGCGCACAATTTAAATGCTACTATGTCAGAGGTTCCTCTAAGGTGGATTATTATCAATTTCTATTTCTCGCGGATTAAGGCAGTTGAGGGCCCAACCAAGAAAAAAATATTGAGTCCTCTAAGTGTTAAGTAGAACTTTCTAAATCAGGAGTCCGCAAGGAGAAAATACTATGTATCCAACAGATTGAATACATAAACCAGCAAATATTTGTTAAAAATTAACTTCGTTCTATCAAATATTGACTAATGTTCATGTTGCCCTTTTAGCTGACGAATTTCAGAAAATGTGTTCTTAGTAATCACCGTAAAAATAACAAATTCTTACAATTTCAGCGGTCCAGGTTAAGTACTTTACGATATCCCTTCGTATATAAGACAACATTTAAGACCGCGACTGTTCCTATATCAACCACTAAATATTTGTCAAAAATTGGTTGCATCCGCCAGATACTGAGTAAAATGTGAAACTTAATGGGTATATTCAGAAAACCCCGGTTTTTAGTGAACGATTAGGTTATACCTGCATAAGAAATAATTCCTCTAAATTTCAGTGGCCCGGAGTAAGTACTTTCTGAGATGGTTTTTTGAATAATTAAACACACGTCCGAATACTTTCTAGGTTATTGTTACTTCCAAAATTAACAGCATGTCTATTACATTAGTTCATTAGCGTGTAACCTAACCTTCAAGCGTCAATTTGATGTTTCTTTTGACAAAGAATACGCTACTATTATAAGTAAAAGGAGATGCACGACTAATGCCATTAAAATGCAGAAGTGCACCTCTCTTTAAACATTAATTACATTTCCTTAGTAACGTACTTCAAAAACGCACGGGTTTAAATGGGAACTACATGGGGCCCCAAAAAAGTGACTTCCAAGCCGAGTATCCCAAAAACATTTCTTAGCTGACATCGCATGGCCCCTCTACATCAGTGTGCAAAAATTCAGGTAAATCGGATGAGCCAGTTTTGAGAACTCCTGATGAATCAGTCAGTGAGTGGAAATAGAAGTATGAAAAAATATGCATTGTAGATGTCCTGAGGAAGGCCGGAAAACGTGCCGAAACGTCGACTGATTGTAGAAAATAGATATGCAATAGAATATCAACAACTAATTCTGGTGTTTGACAATAAACAACCCAATTATTCCTAAATTCATCTTCTTTGTAACTTACAGAGTCGTGTAAACGAAATATACATATCACTAACAATATTTCGAGAAAAATATTTGAGTCGCTAATTTATTTCTGTATCTGATTGAATCAGAATCACGAGTCGTTTGGGTGACTGGAATTTTAATCTCCGCAACTCCTTTAAAAGCTAAAAAACCTACAAAGGAAGAACAATTCAAGGTATGAATCCAGCATTACAGTAGGCGTAACGGACGTTAGGGGTATACTGGAACTTTCCCGAAGTGCAATAAAACACTAGCTTAGTGTTGCCAGTTTTGTAGAGGTGTAAAAATACAAAAAGCTCTTTGTATTTTTATGAGTTCTCGAAAGAATAATCTAGAATGTAGGAAAATTTGGGTTTTTTACCGATGTCAAATGAGTGCGACTTCTTTCTGCAGACGCTGTGCTACTTTGCTTATTACTTCAGATATTCCATTCCAGTCGCCCAGAAGATTCGTCATTCTGATTTGTTCAGATGCATAAATTAGCGATTCAATTAAATTTTTTCTCGCAATATTGGGATCGTTGAATGTGGAATCGTCTTGAGAATTAGAGTATCTATTACAAATCCCATGCAAATTACAATTTTTTAAAAGTGATGTGCGCTTGCGCAAAAACTATACGTCATAGAGAAAACAGTTAAGGGAACATTTTTAACTATTTCATATGCTGAACAGACCCTTGAAAAGTTCGCTGTTATAGTTGTTTCAAAAATCCGTATAATGGATAATCACTGCTTGCGCATGCGTCAATATTTTGCAACAATATTTACATCGATGTATGCAGAATGAGCGCCGCAAAATTATTGTATTACAAAAAAATTATCATCATTATGATTTTTACAGTTTGATGTGCGTATACTCGAAAAGTAGAATAGTTAGACCAACATTTTATTTGTAACCCTTTATGCGTAGAATATATCCTGAAATTCTGGAAATTATACCTTTGTTAATAACGGTGTATTTTTAGTGAGCTGTCTTAGCTAGAGCACCCTACATATAAGATCTATTTATGTATAATTTGTGTATGTCCTATAAGACGACTACGCTTTTTAGGACTTGTTTTTGGGATTCAATTATCGTTTTATCTGCGGAAATATACAGTACTTAAGGTCAAGATAATATTAAGCTATTTTACAATTATAAATTAATTATAAAAAATACTTAAATGACCAATAAACAAATAACAAATGGTCGTCGAAAATAAAGATTTCAAATTAGGGAATGTACCCCAAGCTCGCGTGCACTTCACATATTCAGAAAAGAGCTGCACCAATCAGAAGGCCCTGTGACACGGGGACTGTACTTGATAGTGAAGTGAGTATTCCCAAATCATAGTAAAAATTAAAATGCCACGTACCTCCTGACCATGAAGGGGTAGAGGTGCCGTGCGCCCGACAGAGAAGGAATGCTCAACTTTATTTCGCGAACGCTTGAATGGGAGAATCGACGAGTTGCGCAAATCGCGAATACAAAACAAAAAGAACACTGACAGTGAGTAGTGATCTCAACAATGACCAGTGTCAAACGGGCCGAAATACTCGAACTGCCTTGAATTGTTTGGCTTAAACCGAGACTCGAGGCTTCTGGGCACACTTTGTGATGCATTTAAACGAAAATTCGACACTGGTGTTCCGAAAAAAGGCATTCGAATCTACAATTCATCAAGATGTCGGGACAACACGGACAAGGTACCCCGGCTCGGGTTTTGAAATCCTCACCTAGTCCTATGAAGACTGGCCCGATGAAAGCCACCATCCCGATGGCTTCTGTACTCAAACAAAGCAACAATTTCAAAAATGCCAACAGTCCCACTTTATCTTCTACGTCCTGCTGTAAAACCAGGATATCACCTGACCATTGTTCTGGACAACGAAGCCCTGGCTCTGCTGCTATTTACAAAGGTACCCGTGGCCCCAAAAACAAATGCCCATCGCCCGACGAACTTGCTTTTGATTGGGTTTCGTCTATTTATTACATCCACATTTTGTTTCTAGGGTTACACATTTACTTCATCATGAATGATGAAGGCAGTGTTCCTTTGTTTGACATTTCCAAATGAACATTGCAAAATGCAATTCTCTTAATGCACAGTAAAGATGGTTTGACCGAATTACTTGCTCAGTGCTGATCTTCTTAACATAATAATAATAACAATATTTTGTAGCCATCTTAATTCTTTTACATTCCGTTAGTCGCAGCTTGTATGAGGTATATGAATTAGTCATTCGGCAATAATTAAAGGGCTTTAGAAGGTATCAAATGACACGTTTGTTTATCTGCATTGTGTCTATCAAATAAAAGACGACTACCTTTGTTAGAATTCATTTGATGAAGTGATTAAATTTATACAAAATATTTAATGCATTAAATCAATGAGTATAGAAATGTCCTATAGAGAAGTTACTTGTTGCGTTTTTAGGAAGTCAAATATTGGGCAGAGATTTTGTGAATCTATCCATGATATGTCTGTCATATGTAAGCGAGAGCTGTCCAAATCAATAGCCTTCCGCACGTTGATGTGTAATCATGCAACTACAGCTAGACACCCATGGAAATATAATCTTTATGCTTTTAAATAAACACCTGATTGCAGCCTCATCAGCAGCACACATAAAATGTATTCCTAAAACGAACAATATTCGGCGAATGACATCGTTTTACTACCCCTTCAACGCAAATCGTAGGAGCTCCACTGCACACATAAGCAGTTTGTAGACAAGTTACAGATCTCCAAATTTGCCCTAAGGTGAAGTCTCTATGACAAAGCTCATACTCACTGATTGACATAAACTTGCTTCTATAAGATTCTGCATATTAATAAGGCAACCAGTATAAAGGATGGTTATAACAACATTATCATATTCTCTTAGAAGCTTTGTTTTACTAGACATTTGGAAACGTTTCATAAATAAAATCATTCTAAATGATTAAAATTGTAAATGATAAACATATTTTCAGATAAGAAAAAAAATCAAAATGCACACCTAATTTTGAGACAGACGGAGTTACAAACAATGATATCCCATTTTTCTTCATCTCTTTGTTTACCAGATTGCTGTATCCGATAGCTTTTAAGTTATTCTTACTGAGTTAACTTGGAGGCAAAACCAGGAGTTTAGGATAACATTCCTGAGTCTTTCTCACGTTTTTTCACTAATTTTCTCACAATAAAAAAATTACTTTATTAAAGTGACAGTAAATTAAACATGTTGTCTTTTGTCACTTTCATTAAGCTTGTTGATTGGTTCATGGCTAACTACGATATTTGAATTTTGTTTTAGACAAAATTTGAAATATGTATCAAGCAACTCTCAGACGATCAGTATGAGCTCTTTTTTATCTTCACATATAGCTCTATCTTTTCCTACTCAATATTAAATTAATCAAACACAAATCTCCTTCAGTCTTACTCAAGTTCAGTAAAATTTGGTCTCAGGGTATCTGAGAGAGACAGAATATTTTTCTAAAATCGTCAAGAAAAATGAGTAAGCATATTTTAACTTACACTAATATGCTACCATTGAATACAATGCTACTATTTATTTATTTTGTTTTGAGGATTTTAGAAAAATATACTATCAAGATGATGTAGAAAATTTATGTAACGCACTACTTACACAACATGAGACATATTAATTATATAATCCCACATTACACCTTGCATAAACTCCCCTAATAATAATACACAAAATCATACACGAGTATTAAGTTTGTCTGTATATATGAACTAGCGATTACAGAAAATGAACTTAAACCAATAATTACGAATAAGCAATAAAACTTGTTTTTTCCCGTTTTATACCATCTATTCAATAACGCAAACATAAAAATGCCATTAATATCCCAATTATAACAGCAGATCACACGTGACCACCTTGATATTAAGAGTAAGTTAAATTTTGTAATTTATTCATCCCATTACAATAACAGTAGTAGCAGTATTTCAAGTTGTAACACGTCCAGACGAGCACAAGCTGCTTTTCAATGGATGATAGTTTTAGTAAGCTATAAATAGTCTCCACGAGTGCACCGGTTGTTCCTTAAGCAAGCATTCAAAGCGATTTGGAATAAATGCACGTGTGCAAAAACCCGATGCAATTCGGATTACATAATTGAACTGTAGCAGCCTATGAGAATAATTTTGAATGTTTAAACGTAACCTTGAGACCTGTTTCTAATTTTTAATGTTTTACGTTTCGATACTGCTGTATTGTTGGTTATAGGTTATCACAGGCAATTATATTTGATAATCCCATTATTTACGGAGAAATAATCAATCGAAAAATCTGTTGTGTGTACGTGCAATACGGTTTAAATCCAGTGGTTATATAATTGTTAAAAATTCTGTCCTGCTGCTATAGCATCTGTGACTCAGTGTGCGATTCTGAATTACTATTTATTTTTGTTGATATTTCATTGTCTAAATTTAGCACCATTGCACTAGTCTCGGTGTTGACTACAGTCCAGGTAACAAAAACAACGTAGTATTCATAGTAGGACAGCTATATCAGTGACAACTTCTAAGACAAAATTTGTGCAATCATTTGTGAAGTTAGAAAAATTGTTCATTAGATTAAATGGTAGTAATTATAGGTAGCAAATACAAATGAATGTGAACTAAATTCAACGTGACGAAGAATCAATATTAGTCATATTTGGGTGCTCCTAATGTGTGCCATGAAAAGGGAACTTAAGTTTTTGTGCTGAAATAATTGTTATAATTGTTCATCGCTTAAGCTGTTCTTCAAATTCCCTACAAAATAAATAAGTATCTCATAAACTGATTCTCGGTGACTAATCTGAATTGTTCGTTGTTCCAGCAAAATCAAAAAATTCAAGTGGCATTAATAATGGATCAGGTGCTACAATGAGAAGAACGGCTTCTTTAGACACAATTTACTTGAAGGGTCAGTGGCCACGGGAAACGTACTGGCATACTACTAATTTGCAAATAGATAAAGCAACACAGGTGTGTTACTTTTAACCATTTATTATTTAATGAATTACGTCTGAATGCAATTTGAATTTTAGACTGATGAATCTGACTGGCTGGATATTCGTAAAATACATTCTATAGCTGAAATAGATGATACGGTAGATAAAATGACTATAAGGCAAAAATTGCAAAGAAGCAATAATCAACAGCAATCAGGGAGACGAGTGATTTCTCCTGGTAGCATAGCCATTGCTTGTGACCATACACTTTCTGCTAGCTCACAAACTACTACTTGTAAGTATCAGCACAGATATCTGTGGTATCAGTAGTGTTTAAAGAGTAAAAATTAAAAACAATTAGTACAAAATAATTAATTCCTCAACAAACATTTTTTCAGCTTATTTAATATCACCTTTGCCAAGAGCAAACCCAGTAAATATTCCTATAAAACCAATACCAAGACCAACAACAATGAGAAGTTCAGTTGAGGGATTGAACCAAGAAATTGAAAGATTAGTTTTGAGAGAAGGAGAATCGGGGTCACATGCTTTAGAAAAAGGAGAATTTGACAAGGTATTCTTTGAAATACTTATAAAAAACCTTGACAAACAAATATCATAGATGCAAAAATAAATTAACCAATTACTAATCGAATCTTATTTTTTTTCAGTTTCAACTTGTAACTCCAGAAGGTCACAGAGCCCCACCACCAGATTTGTTTAGGACTACTAGATCTGTTAATACGCAAACTCCTTCTTCAAGTGAAGTTTTGGGTAGCTGCACTTCTTCTGGTAGGTATCGAAAAATTTTTTTCGATAATAAAAATAATAAAACAATTTTCAAAGACCAAAAGGTTTAGTTGTCTACAAATTTCAAAATTTGTCTCCACTAGGTCCTCCTTCAAGGGATTCATTGTCACCCTTAATTCCGGGTAACATGGAATCATCTCCTAGTGAAACAGGTTATTAAAGTTTGTTCTTAACACTTTATTTCCTGAGTTCTTCATTTTTATTTTATTTACTTAGCCTATATTCAAATTATACCATAATTAACTTGATACTTTCCTCCGGCTTGCGTCTAGGCAAACCAAAGACTTGGAAATGTTGTAACTAAAATTCTTTTTTTAGGTGGAAGTCAAGGTTCAAGTCCAGATCACGAAGGCAACAAGTTAGGTAGTTCACCTCAATTGTTTTTGTCTAGAGGTCCGCCAGATGGCTGCGAGAAGGTTTTACTAAAGTCCGTGGAAGACGGAAGGCGAAGCTTGACACTAGATCACGTACCACAGCCGTGCACCTTTCAGCTCAAACCTAGTTTAGGATCTGCTTTTCAAATTTTACAACCGAATTTGCATTCATCTACTAATACAGACTTACCATTAGTGCCCTCGGAACAGGACCTGATGTAAAATCTGGGCCATCAGATCATTGTTTTTATTAGTAGCTTTTTTTGTGTAATAAACCAAGGAACTTGCAATATTACTAGCCTGTGATTTAAACAAAGAAAATTAAATTTATTTATAGCGACAGTTTATAGAATGGACTTTAAAAAGAATTTTTGGTCATGACAAAAAAATTCAATATTTCATGGATAAATTAAAATTTATGAATACTTGTACAGCCTAAAGAGACCACTGGAAGCAACACTCAATTAAACGAAATTGGTGTATACAATGTATGTATATATGAAGGAACCTGAATTACGGAAAATTTTCTCATTAAAGGAATGTGCAGAACCAGTCATCTCAATTCTACTGGGTAAAATTATGTATCTTCTTTATTCTACGTCCTTAGATTCGGGCCACATGTGCCTCAAAGATCGGATAAAAAATTTTGTTCAATATTTCTTATAAACGGATACGAACATAAATTGAATAATTTTAATAAACTGGGTAAATATAATTTAATTGAAATTATTAATTTGAGTCTCGCGGACCACAGAGGCAGGAAGAATCGTGGAATGCACAACACGAGAAACCCCAAACACGAGGTAGACAGAAAGAGACGCTTACAAAGATAGCGATGGCACAACACGTGTGCCTCAGGCAGCGGACAAATTGGATCTAAAAGATCATATTAAAAACACATTTAAATCCCAGGCTTCCAAGTATTCTCTAATTCACTAATTGAACCACAAATTTACTGTATTTTTAATAATATCGAGTTTTTGCATGTGCATAGGTCTCTTATACCTATCGTTCTTTGTGCAAGTTCCTTCTTCATGTATTTACTAATAACAAATTCAATAGTAATTGATGTACTTTGTCTTTCTTTGAATATTATATTTTAATATTATACAAGTTTTCATAGCTGCATATACAAACAAAACTATTATTTATGAATAGGTAATAAACAATCCCTAAACATTTTATAGAGGATATTTGTTACGTCTGGCAGTCAAATTAAATTAAAATTTGTGTTCAGTCTGCTGTTATTGTTTTACATTTCAAATTTAAATTTTTCTTGTTCGCAACTTGAACCATCCAAAAACAATATATTTGTGATAAAAGTACATGTTACGGCTAAAAATCAAAATTTTACTTTATAGACATAATAAATGGGCTCTATGAAATGAGTAACATTTCTTGTATTAAAATAACTGTAATAATGTATTTCTAAAACAGCAGGTCCTGTATGATGTATAGAAGTAACATTCCATGTTCAAACAAATTTCATATTTACGAGTAGAGTCTATTTGTATGTAAAGGCGACTGTAAGAATGCTGTGATTTTTTATTGTAAACACAGATAAGTATATTATTTTAAGAATTGAAATTGATTTGTATAACTGAAATTGTTGTATTTATTGTACCCAAGTTCGGTTTTAGTGTACGGTCTCATTTCAACTGTAATTGTTACCTTAATGCCAAGTTAAGGATAATTATTTTTCAGTATGTACAAACATATCTAATAAAAGGACTGACAAATAAAAGAGCAGACTTTTAATTACATTTTATTAAAAGTAATCCATTATAACCTAGAATCGCAACTTTTGGAAGAACCACTTGTTCTTTCCTTGCTTGTAACGCTCTTCAAGTTTCACACGGGTCTGGAAGCGGATCTTCTTCCTCTTCATTGGGTCTTTAAGGTCTTTGATGTTCACTTTCTGATCCCACGGCAAATCTACGGAGTAACGAGTGGGCATCAAGTGGTTGTAATTGAGGACCTGTGAATCAAAAAACAAAACTCATAAATTCATACAATTAAATGGATTAGGATAGGCTATGAGTTTGGTTGATATTTTATCAAAGTTGGTTCGAAACATGTGAAAATAATATTTGCAATTACACCAAGAAATTTAACACTCATTACTTATTAATATAATACCACCTTTGTTTCATAGTGAATATGTAGTTATTGTATCAGTACATACTTTCCATTTGGCAAGATAACATTTGCTTTTTATGCTGTTATTTGTGTTCATTAAATTAAACATTTTTTAAACAGTAATTACACATAAAATTTTTTAAGATTGAATAACGTAATGAGCCTCGGCAAGTACATTTTAAAGGTAAGTTAATACTTAGGTGAATTCAACCATAAAAACGAAACCGCAAGATACATTGTCTTTGAAGACAAGATCTTATGTAGACAAAAGCATGAAATCCTATGTAATTTCATGGTACTCTCTCGTATGTTTCCGCCCTAACGATGAAGATGCTATCGGATATGTTCGTGTTCAATATTGAATCATGACCTTCAATTGGTTTGTTGACATTTCATTTTCTTAAATTGTTTTTCCCAGATAAATTTAAATCTCTTAAGGGTTCAACAGTAATCAGCCATCATAAATTCGTCCCAATGTCTCTGATATCTGGTCTCAATAAAATCAAAATAACCATAACTGTAAAAAAATACGTATCAAATTATGATGTGGCTATAGTTTTGAAAGTTGACCTGAACAAAATTGTGTTCGTGCAGCACAAAAATAGTTTAAAAAGTTCAACGAACGACACACGGACCTCAGGGATGAGCCATGTTCTGGTCACCCTGTGACAGCAATATCAAAGCCATCCATGAATTCATTAAAACCAATTCGTCAAGAAGAACTCACAGATTGTCGGTCGTAATCAAGAATCGCTTGTTCAACATCTTCACATTATTAGAAAGGTTGATAAGCACTGTCGAGACATGCTGTATGATTTTTGGAAAATCAAAATTAAAATTGCGTTGACACATGAAAAAAACTATTGAAAAATCCTCCTGATAGCCGTGATAATGTGTGTTGTGATGAAAACAGGATTTTATTTCAATACTCTACGTAAACAAAATCAATGGTTAGACTTAGGATAGGGCAGAATCGATAGCAAAGCAAGGTTGCTTATATAGGAAGACTTTGCTGTGTGTTTGATGGAATTTTGGGGGTTTAAACTACTTTGAGCTGGTACAAATGGTTGTATTAACGCAGACCTCTATTGTGCTCAACACGATCGAATTTAGGTCTAGGTGGGTGGAAAATATTTAATATTGATTAAACAAAAGTGAACCCTCCTGAACCAATACAACACATAAACCTAGACAGACAAAAATATGAAAGAACTAGACGAGATTGAACTTTCCTCCACGTCCAACTTACAGTCCAGACCTCGCGCCATTTGATTGCCGAGAATTTTTCACTTCTATGAAAAAGGAATGGAACCGAAATGAAACCAAACAACTAGCTGATAGATGGATATATGTAGAAAAAGAAAATTTCTTAGACTTCTTTCAAGCTCTCGGACCTAAATTTATAGCAGGCATACAATGTGGGGTTCTAGAATTACTACAACCACATATGTGCTACAATCAAGGGTAGAGAATTGTCAAAAATTATAATTGAAAACATACTCCTATCAACGGAATCACCAACATACTGGCCAAGTGACTCTAACAGGCTACCAGATCTCTTAGTCTTTTTTGTAACAAATGGAATCTCTGCTCCTTATATGAACGTGGTAGCTAGCCAAGACCTAAGTTCTGATCACAGTCCAATTATAGCAACTGTCAGTACAACAATAGTAGATATTAAAAGAACACCCAAATTGTGCAACTCAAGGACAAGTTGGGAGGCGTACAGAGAAGAAATAGATAATAAAATTAATTTTAAAATATCTCTAAAATGCCATAATGATATAGAAGATGCAACTAATAAACTGATTGAAACTCTCCAACACACAGTTTCACGAGCCATACCTAAATTAGACCCAGAGAAACAAATATTCAACCTCCCAATAGAAATTAAGAGACTTATTGCAGAAAATAGAAAGGCTAGGGCACGATGGCATAGAAGTCATGTTCCATCCGACAAAACAACACTCAACCATCTAACCAATAAACTTAAAAGCTTAAACAAATGCGTGAGAGCAACCTCTCAGAATATATAACTAATCTCAATCGCTACGACAACTCAATTTGGAGGCCAATTAAATCTTCCAGGAACCCTACGATAGCAATCCCTTCCCTAAGAAATGTAACAATAAAAGGAAACACGTGGGCCAAAAGCAGCCAAGAAAAAGTGGATGTGTTTGCTCAAAATCTGGATGAAGTTTTTACAACTATTAATGATATCCTAGATCAAGGGGTCCAAAATTACTTGAACAGTGTTCAACTAAACGACGGAGAAAATATCGACGTTCAGCCAGTAACTCCCAGAGAAATGAAACAAGAAATCTCATTCCTAAATAATAAAAAATCTCCAGGAATAAACCAAACAACTTCAAGGATGCTAAAAGAACTCCCAAGAAAAGGCATAGTGATGTTAACTTATATTTTTAATGCCATAATTATACTCCAATATTGGCCCAAAGATTTTAAAAAGTCTGTAGTAATCCTAATACTCAAGTCAGGCAAAGAACCAGCTAATGTTTCATCATACAGACCCATAAGTTTGCTATCTCAAAATTGCTAGAAAAAATACTACTCCACAGAATTAACTCCAGGCTTACAATGATTCGTGAACACCAATTTGGATTCCGCCAAGAACATTCCACCATACAACAATGCCATCATATAATTCATGTAATTAACGAAGCTTTCGAAGAAAAAAAGTACTGTTCAGCTACCTTCCTAGATGTAAGTCAAGCATTCGACAAAGTTTAGCACGATGGTTTGCTCTACAAAGATAAATTTTCCCTTCCCATAACTTACTACAAATTACTCAAATCATACCTACCTTCACTGTAAGAAAAGGTCAGTGTAATCCAGTCTTTGTAAATAATATTGAAGTGGCCAGAACGTCATGTGTTAAGTATTTGGCACTCCACCTTGACGGAAAACTTAACTGGAAGAACCACATACTCAAGAAAAGAAAACAGGTCGATCTGAGAATGAAAAACCTATATTGACTGCTAGGCAAAAAATCACCAATGTCACTTGAAAATAAAATCTTGCTATATAAAGTAGTAATCAGACCTATATGGACCTACGGGATAGAACTCTGGGGCTGTGCCAGCAAGTCAAGTATAACAATACTGCAACGCGTGCAATCCAAGTTACTACGTCTCATAGCTAACAACCTCTGGTATGTTACCAACCTTATGCTGGACAATGACCTTCAAATTTTCACTGTTCACGAGATTTTGCGTGAACGAAGCAACAAACATCAAGAAAAGCTTCCAACCCATACCAACTCTTTTCTCCATCGACTCTCTCAGGAACGAAACAACAGAAGATTAAAGAGGAAGTGGCCTATAGACCTACATTAGTGTGTTAGAGGTCTTCTCAGTGGAGGAACCTCTTCAGGACAATTTTAGAACTGTTTTATTTAACCGGTTCTTGTGATCAAATAGCCCATAGAATGTAAAATTCTGATTTCTGTTATTAAACTTATAAAAAAAAAATAAGAAGAACGCATGAGCTTTTTATTTAAAATATTATGTCCTACAAAATCTCAGTAAGTTTGGCGTGTATCACTTGTTAATAGATTGGAACACACCAATAAACGGACCATACAACACCAACTAGTAATTTGTAATGATCAAAATAGTCAAAAAATAAGTAATATATGTGAAATTCTAAATCGAGGCAAGCAAAAGGCTTGTACGTATATATAAATTACAGATTTTCAAGTTACTTATCTAGCCAATATACATGAATAATTTACCTTGACGAAGGGCTTGATCTTGGACCTCTTGTGGATCTTGCATTTGCCCATACGTTTATGCACTTTCCTCGGGTATCTGTCAATGCCAGCAACCAAGGCATGTCCATACTTCCTTTCAGACGTGTCATCGTCAAAGTTCTTCATAACAATAGCTTTTCTGCCAGCGTACCGTCCACTAAGGACGAGTACGATTTTACCATTTTTCATAATCTTACCCATCTTGCCTGAAACAGTAAAAAATCATAAATATTCATATAATTGTTCAGTAGAGGCTTAAATCTTATTTTTATCGAAGTAACATCGATTATTAGAAGCAAACACGCGCATAACCTCAAAGACCTTATGCCAAGTTATTTGGTTTTCGGATTATAACAACGTTCATATCGGAATTAATTGCAAAAAAATATAGAACAAAGTATACGTGTTAAAAGTATGAAGAAATTAGTCCGATGTAATGAGGGATTATTAGGATGATCATGGATAAATACTTACAAAATATTCACAGAATACTCACCGTGTTTACGGGTCGTTAGGGGAAAAGATTTTCCGATTAACCGACAGGAGGCAGGTCAAGCATGTTGGCAATACTAGCGCGCAATTTGAAAATACTCTTGTAACAAAACACGAACTATCCGGTTAAATTCCACCGGTTATGTTGTTTTGATAATTTAATTTCCTCGTGATGCACGAAGAATAATTTTACCGTATTAAATGTTTATTATTCTTTACTTAATGAAACAGTTTCCGTGTTTAGGCAACCAAATATTCACACACACAACCATAAAACAATTAATTTTCAATAAAATCTCGTTTGAACTATATTTTTGAGATGACCTTTCTTTCCAGTGCCATATTTCCAAAAATATTTAAAATATCAATTCAAAAATAACTTCTTTACAATCTCCTAACTTACGAATACATATTATGGCTGTATTCTTTTTTCTCTAAATTTAGAAACATAGGGTTTGCTCCATTATTTGTTGTTAAAACAATTTACTGACTGCACTAAAAACTATTTGCGATATGCAAATGCATTCCATGATGACAAACATTCTCAAACGTAAGGAAAACGAAGCAGTTGACAATTTCATACTATCCAGGGTGCACAGTATTTTTAATGTAAAGTTTTTAATAGTTTCTTAAATATTTGGAAATTTTTGGGACAATGAACATTATGGAACTTCAGCAAAGGCCAGAATGGTTGCAGGTGACAGTGCTATGGTGTTATTTATAAAATATCGTTAATTTTTTACGATATATATATATATATATTTTAATATTTATAATTTATATAATATTTACCGGAGCTTGTCGATATTCATACTGCATTATTATCTAACGAAGGGTGTTGGCACAATAAACTGATTTTTATTAAATCAAGTTTCTTTAACAATTTTGCAAACATTTATACCGTTATTGCGACTACTTTTTGACTATTCTGGATGCCTAAAATAACAACACAATGACGCAAGGTTTTCAAAAAGATTAATTTGTTAAAAGTGTTGATAATTAGATAATTTAGTTAATATTTACATTAGTGTACTGGGATTGTTATTTGCTTTCGGCAGATAAATATTTATGAGTAATAAAAAAATCAAATTAAAACGAGGAGGGTGAAAGTGTTTCGTAATTGTCATTTAAAAAATATCGAAATACTTTGTGTGATATTTTCTATTTTAGTACAATATTAGATTCCAAAATGTTCTTAAAACTCGGCACGAGTTTTTATATATAGAGGTAAATAATAATATATTACCTGTCATTCTTGTTCGGTCTGTGAAACACTCCGGTTGTCTGCCGGTGATCTAGTAACTTTAATAATTGTTAACAATAAAAATAACTTGGTACGTACAACCGCAAATTATTCTGCTATTAGTTTTCGCGTTTTTGCTTGTAATACAATAGTGATGAACAATTTAATCGAACCGGACCGCAGTTATAGTGCGTATTTTTGATTTTTTGTGCGTGTGCTTTTTTTTCGAGCAAGGTAACAATCTTATCACATAATTATTCCTCTAAACGTTTCGATCATAGTTCTTTTCTTTATTTCTTAAGCAAGTGCACGAAGATGTAATTGTGCCAAACTATGCCAAGGACCAATCAACAAGAAGGCTCTATAAGAATAAGATTTTAATTACAAACCTGCACTTATCACCGCCACGCTTCTCGCGTGCCAATAAATGCATACTTGAAAGTAAATTAACTGTGCCAATTACGATAAAACCCAATAAGAACAAGTAGACATAAAAAGAATATGAATTAACGTCATGAAAATCACGATCAAAATTTAGTTTTTCTTTTTATAATACTGCTAAATTATTATTATTAAAAAATAATAGAATTACACGAAATGTTTGTATGTATAGATGAGCAATTGTTATTGGCGAAATTGCTAATGACATAAACCAACGGGTACAAACAAAACAGTAAAGCAGTACACAGATTAATCATTTTTAACAAAAAAGCGGTAGCATTCAAGGATTGGTAATTGATGTATGTTCGTTATATAACGTAAAAACGAGTGTAATATGAATTAACACATTATGTGTTTTAAGTTTTTTTTTTGTGTAAAATTAGTAAATATTGAAAACTATATAATTTTTGCAATAGGTAATTGCTATTGGAAATTACAAACTCTCACGTTGTAACTGTGTGAACAAAGTACGTAACAATAAATTATTTAATCTATTGTTAAAACACAGTCATAAAAACATTTACTGGTTGTGTTCTTTAAAATCTATAGCGTGTTAAATTACAGGCTGAAATAACAGGTTGGTGAAAATTAATAACGTCATTTTATCAACGTTTAAACTCGCATAACCCACTTCTGCACGTTTTGCGAATTTCATGTATTATTTACGCTTGATCGGATTATGTCTCTCAAGTTTGTCACACAAGCTACTGCAAATTATGCTAACCACATAACAAGCGCTATACATAACTTATGATGAAGAGGTCGTTCAATTTCTTTTTGAACCGGCGAAGGTTGTTACGAATTTAATTGTAATTCCAGAGGACGATTCATTGCGCATTCTATTTTAATATGATGGTACACTTTTTATTTTAACGTTTTCATTAACAAGGTATAATAGACCTTAATTTTATGCTATGTGCGTACAATTTTTGTTGTAATGTCGGCGAGGAACTATTTTCTAAATTTATCTTTGCCCAAGAGATATAACCGTAAAATGGAGAAAGTGGACACGATTCGCAGATTTCGATGATCTCAAAGAGGTGCAGATTGAATAACATTTGCAAATATGCGGCCTAAATGCTTTAGCACGGATTACATAGATAAATGTTAATGCATTCGAGACGTTTGAATATTTTAGGAATTTACACGAGGTTTGTGCTGCTTTTTCGCCACTCACTCCTGTGAAACAATTCGTATCGAAAATTCTGTGCATGGGCGATTATTGCGATTTTTTCGACTAAAAACGAGCACGGCCGCGAATGTGGCTACAGTTTATAATTCCCCGCTAATTCCCCACGCAGACGAGCTATTGTTTCGTAGATTTGTCGCTTAAATCTCGATTATAAAATAAAACTTCGAAAATTAAATAAAGTAATGATAATAAAATCTCTGTTTGTTGATCCTACGGGCTTTGTGCACGCAATGAGCTATTTTCTAACGTGTTAATGAGCACATTCTTCTGGGTAAATATTACTTGTACCTTACGATTGCTTATACGTAGTTCATTGCTTTCCCAATTAACTGCATTAAAAGTTAAGGAAATTTATTTTATATCAATCTCCCATACCTATAATGTGTGTGTAATCTGATTTCATACATTTAAGAACATTTCAATACAGAAAGATACAATTATTTTTGTGATGAATATTGTAACTTCCAAAATACTCGATTTTTTAATACCATTCTCTAATATTTGATCAAGGATTTTAATGACCGTTGCTAAACTTTTATTAACAAAGTCTGTTGTAAATTATTTTGCTCCTCATTTGCAGAAGCTCTGCTTTCAATTTCTGTAAAGGTGGCTACACACGACAAGGCATGAATGAAGGTTATGCATGTTCATTCTGACTATAAGGTTATACACAAAAACTCTTCGACACCACACGGTCATGCATACCTCTTCAACCCAAAGGTTGGTCTCCAGTCTTTCCTTGACGATATGGAAAAACGTCACATATTTTATTGTATTTTATTTATTACACTTACTTATCCACTCTCTCACAGATGTTATGTTAGGTCAGGAGATATTATGTTATGTTAAGTCTGCATAATAAAAAATCTAAAATTAACGCTCACCATCGTAAATTCAGATGAAGAATGGAAAAATCCTTTAGTTTCCAAAGAGAGATCGAGATTTATACAAACATTTTCGTTCGTATTATACTGATGGTTTGATTGAACCATGCCCGTTCTCGGAACACACGCTAGGTTTTGCGTGAACATTATCGGAATGAAGGTCTTGCAGGATTAAAATTTCTTTCGTCTTCATTCCGACTGAACACTTAGAGTGATCCAGCAAAAATTTTTGAGATTTTGATGATTCTCGACGTTTTGAGCAATTTTGAGTCGATTTGGCCCTTTTTTGCTTTTTTGTCTGTCTATGTGTGTGTGTGTGTAAACACGATAGCTCAAAAACGACTCGAGCTAGATCGATGAAATTTTGTATGTAGTCATTTTAGCTAAAAAGTAAACTCGTATCAACTTTCGAGCTAATTCAGATAACCGGAAGTTGCAGTTTACATGAAACGAAAGTGGAACTCTTTCAAGTAAAGTGCCCTTTCGCTTCAAGGTATTTGTTTCAAATTTTGTACCAGCGTTAGAACTAACGAAAAACTCACAGATATCAAATTTTAGCGCAATTGCTCAACCGGAAGTGATATTTTTTAACAATTTTTTAAATATGCATATGTGTAAGTACGAAGCGTTCGGGTGTAAAACCTGTTAACTACATAGCATTTCCATGCTAGTTCACAGGTTTTATACCCGAACGCGTCATACAGTAATATCAAAATAATTTAAAAATCGCTCTGAATCTTAGTATGAATCTGTCTTATCTTGTCTAGAACACCTTAAAAATATACGAAAAAATCGGGTGGAGACCACTTCATATTTTTTTGAATTATAATACATAAATTATAATTCAACTAGATCTTGAAATCCCTTGCATGATCTTGTCCCTTTGGAATGGTTATCAGTCGCTTTGATTTAAAATTGCTCGATAATGTGCCCTTTGGTCAGGGAAAATAGAACAGAATATCCCAGCCTTTGCTATTCTCTTACAGAAAAATTAAAAACTCGCTCAGGTGGATAATTCTCTCTTGCAATAGGGTTGTCCACTTTATAAAAAAGTTGACGAATTTATCTAAACCTACCCTTCAGAAATAGCACATGTGACTAGTGAGCATAAAGAAAAGCAAATTATTTTAAGTGTTATTGCAAAAAGCAATAAGTACAATCATTGAATAAGTAGTCTTATAGAACATCAAAGGGATAAGAGAGTTGTTACTCAAATAAATTATGGTGATACTTATCGCCGAGTATCGAAATTTATAATGAAAACAAGACGTTGATTTGATCCAATAAACATTTAGTATTTTAAAAACTTTTCCGGGAAATTTGCTAAACTTAACATATGTTTTTATGGTAGCTATTTGTTGAGTCGGTAGTTTTGCGATATTTTCAGATTATTTCTATCTCGTGGCGTACTTTTAAGAAAAAATAATAATAAAAATAAGTGAATAATCATATATTATAGCTTTTAAAATATATGGAAACGCAATAGCAATCTGCATTTGTGTTTCTTCGGTGATTCGAATGTTGAGAAGGGTCCTTCTTTTATTAAATTTATTCTACCTATCTGATAGCTGCAAAGATTTTGCTACCACCTCTCTTTGAATGGTATGCTTATTGCTCTTTGCATGGTCATTACCTGGCGTAGTGCCATGATGCGATTAATTTCATGATCAATTCAACTACTAAGGCATTTCCTCCAAAACACTTCTGTATCGATTTATTTTTTGTTGAAGAAAACATGGTAGTTGAAGTTGGTGACAATTTAATTTTGTCAGCTTTAAACGAGGTACTGTACATCCACACACATGCAATGATGTAGGAAGAACGTGATTTAACGTAACGTAATTTTGGAAGACATTTTAATTCACTCTTTATCTTTTGATTAATTCCTTATTACTGCTAACATGGTAGAATTTAGAGACCAATTTTACAACCAATTAAACGGAATAATTACAGTATCGTTAAACACAGACAAACATGTTGCAACTATTATGTTATTTCTTACTAAATCAGGATAAATAAATATTATTTATACTATGCTTTTTTGTTCCTTTAGATGGTGTTCAATTTCGAAGCAGCTTTGACGAGGAAAAAAGTCACTGATGACAACGAACCGAGCAAGCTTTCCAGATGCTTAACGCTGTTGGATCTAACGATGCTAGGGGTGGGCAGCACCCTAGGATTAGGTGTCTACGTCCTTGCAGGATCAGTGGCAAGGCACGAAGCAGGACCAGCAGTCTGCTTGTCCTTCCTGGTCGCGGCTATTGCTTCAGCATTTGCAGGTACGTGCTTGTGCAATAGAAGGAAAATACAGCAATTAAACAATAAAATTGCCCAGAAAATTTAAAATGGCACGTAGAAACCAAGAATTCGTATTCGACTGGCCTTGGAAACGGGGAACATTGTGTTTACCTTTGCTAAGGTTATAAAATGTGCAATGCGAAGGTCGGAGTAATACGTTACACCATTACAATATAATAAAATTTAATGGGAGTACATTTCACATGAATTAACAATAATTACGACTGTTTAAAATTGCCGCTGCTTCCTCTGAATTTAGATTAAGTATGCTTATGTGTCCATTCGAAGGAACAAATATGTAACTGCAATGTTCCAATGCACACAGAATGCATATTATGTTTCTACATTATTCCTAAAATTAGCATTATTGAAAAAATGTACAATTTTAAAGAATGTTTCGTAATTCATAAATGAATATATGATTTAATAAAATAATATAAAATATTCAATAAAATTCGAATGGAAAGCACGCATAGATTAATATCATTTTCATTGCAACGGAATGCACCTAATTATGCAAATATTTACTAACATTGTAAAATACGGGTTAGTAGTTGTGCAAAAAAACAACTGCTACAAACATACAATATACAAGGACGACAAGTCGTATTATTTCTCAAATCAAAACGGTTCTATCTGCAGCCTTTTTTTAGAGTAAAAAAATTGTTTGATGAATTTATAAAATGTCACTGAACTTATGGCTTCTCATCTTGTCAGATTATTTATAATAAACTCAGTTTGCGTAACAGTTTTTTTATTAATTTTTACTCAATATATTTTTAGGACTATGCTATGCAGAATTCGCATCTAGGGTACCAAAAGCTGGTTCTGCCTATGTCTACAGTTATGTCACTGTGGGGGAATTTGTGGCTTATGTGATTGGATGGAATTTAATTTTAGAATACGTGATAGGTAAGTGAATAATGTGAAAACCCCGATAATGTATTCTTCCCGAATGATATTACCGCAAACTATTATACAGTCAAGTAAAGATTTACATTATGGCTATTTATACATATACATTATATTCAGCTTTCGATCTAGAGAAACCCATTCATTTGCGTTTTTATCCTAAGTATATTGCACTCTCGAGTAAACACTCAGTAGACATATTTGCGACATTATAAAATCTAATACAAACAATATAAAACACTCCGTCATTGATCTTGTTAAACAATGATATCTAAAGGCCATGCACCTGCTTTAATAAACATAAAGTTGTCCGTTATTTCTTAATATTCAATTCACTTGAATTACACTTCATCTCGCTATAAAGAATGCAAGCGATTGGTTACCTTCTTGCTTTCACCCAATTACAAGCCCAATATAACGGGTTGCCTAAGTCGAGAACATTTCAATGTTTTAGGCACAGCAAGTGTTGCTCGTGGATTAAGCAGCTATATTGACACCTTGGCCAACAACACCATGAGAACTACTTTGACCGACATGTTTCCTATCGACATCAACTTTTTATCAGATTATCCTGACTTTTTAGCACTGGCCCTAGTTTTAATATTGACCTGTAAGAAACTCTGAATTCTATCCCATCTTAAAAAAAATTCAATTATTATGTTTTTAGGCTTGTTGGCTGTAGGAGTTAAAGAATCTACATCATTCAACAACATATTTACTCTGCTGAACATGGCAACTGTATGCATAGTAATTGTTGCTGGTTCGATAAAAGCAGATCCACACAATTGGGCTATTGCCAAAGAAGAAATACCTGAAAATGTCCAGCACGCGGGAAATGGGGGTTTTCTTCCATTTGGAATAGCTGGAGTGATGGCTGGGGCAGCTAAGTGTTTCTTCGGCTTTGTGGGTTTTGATGCCATCGCTACGACCGGAGAAGAAGCCAAAAACCCACAGAGAAACATCCCCTTCGCTATTGTTATTTCCCTAATCGTCATCTTCTTTGCCTATTTCGGCATAGCTTCTGTGTTGACTCTAATGTGGCCTTATTACGATCAGAATCCAGATGCCCCCTTTCCCTACGTTTTCAGAAAAATCAATTGGATAGTGATAATGTGGATAGTCACCATAGGAGCAATATTCGCTCTCTGCACAAGCTTACTAGGAGCTATGTTTCCCTTGCCCAGGGTTATTTATGCAATGGCCAATGATGGCCTACTCTTCAAATTCTTGTCAAGAGTCAACCCTAAGACGAAAACTCCTGTGATTGCGACTATTATCTCAGGAATCTTAGCCGGGGCCATGGCGACAATATTTGACCTTCAACAATTAATCGACATGATGTCCATAGGAACGCTATTAGCGTACACGATCGTCGCAGTCTGCGTCTTAATCCTAAGGTACCAACCCGACGACAACTATATGTTGGCCAACTTGGAAGTTGACGAAGACTCTAAGAAATTCCTAGAGCAATCAGTCTTAGGAGGACTAGCTGTAGCCTTCAACCTAAATATGAACAAATTCCCAGACGAAAGAACGTCGCATTTAACAAAATGGGCAACTGCAATCTTCTCGGTCTTTGCGGCAGTCCTCTGTGCTTTCATCATATACGGCGGCGACTTTATCCAAGTAGACCAACCCTTCTATTTAGGTCTCTTTGTACTAGTATCCCTTATTTTAGTTATACTGATAGTGATAATTGGAAGGCAGCCCACCTCGGACATCCAACTATCCTTCAAGGTTCCTTGGGTTCCAGTAATCCCTTGTTTAAGCGTCATCATTAACCTTTATTTGATGTTAGAATTGGACTTCCACACTTGGATAAGGTTCTGTGTTTGGTTGATTGTTGGATTCTCAATTTATTTCTTGTATGGTATAACACACAGCGAAGCAAAGGCAAAGAAAAATATGCAAAAACCCAAGAGAGCAAGTTCAGCCGCAACAGCATCAGTTCATTCTGTTAAGAAGGATAACGTGGAACGGGAAAGTACAAAATTCTAGTTTCTCGCCAATTTACGAATGATAGAGAACAATTTAAATTTAAAGAAGATCCCCCTAGAAGTTCAGTTAGCGATATTTTTTACGCAAATTTAAATTTCACTGGAAGTGCCCTATTTTTAGATTTCTAGTCGTTCTTTATTATTGTTCTTCAAACAAATACGCTAGAAGGATGTGGCATTTAAATGGCATATGTTAAAAAAATATTTGCAATATTCGTTTATATGTGTTTCTATTTATTCATACTATCTTAAACAACAAATTCTTAATAAAACCTACATTTAGTTAGTTCGCCATCATCCCCCGAGTGCCTGTAGTTTTATTGTAATCTACACGTTATTATATTGTATATTTTACTTTTATTACCAAAATGATTGATAGTAAATACTTAGTATCATCAAGATGTTGTTATATTTTAAGTTCTATTTATTGAAACTATACCAGTGAGTTATACTCACTGACATTACGTGTATAGATTTTATTAGTTCAAATAAATAAATGACTAAGTAGAAAATAAATGTGTTTTTTGTCAAATATATTTATAAAAATGATGTAAAATCGATTTCAAACATTACATCGGGCTATTTTGAGTGTTGTGAAACATTTTATAGCTCAACAATAAAAGATAATTCAACCCATACTAACCCAAACTGTGTTGTGTTTTATTACCGAGTAATTTATAAAAACAAAGTATTTCGATAACATCAAATAGAACATCTCGAAAGCACTTAGACACGGCGAAATTTTATCTTATTTTTCTAAAACACCTTTACCATTGTTACCCATAGTAATTTAGCGAAATTTATATGTACAAGAATGCCAATCTTTCGAGACATCTTATTTACGTCTATGCACGATTTTATAAAAAAAATAAATATCATTTCAATCGTACCTTTTCAAAGATACTTAAAACAAAATACATCTCATTACGTAATTATACACAATGACAATCTATATTTCTGAGTACAATAAACAAACATTATTGAAGAATTAATAAACAAACGAATTAGAAAAATTATTGAAATAATAATAAAGCTATTAATGAATCTTTTTTTTCATGGGATTATTTTAAATTTGTAGACTTACAATTAGTTATTTTACACGAGTGCATTACATAAATCAATATTTATTAACAACATTTATTTTAAAATAGTAACTAACGCATATTGCGCCTGCATTTCATCATTTATCCGATGAACAAACCGCCCTTTAATCGTGACACAAGTTTATTTTTGTAAAATGATTTAGTAAAATTTTTAAATACCTGAAGAGAAAGTGAAACTCTTCAAGTAAAGTGTCGTTTTACGTCAAAGAATTTGTTTATAAATAATGAAAAATTCATAGATATTTTAGTACAATTGTCCAACCGAAAGTGACCCAAACTAGGGCCAATTTTTTTAGTGATTTATTTATAAATCGATAAGTAAAACTAATTGTCGTATTTTCGAATGTTGCCTTTAATTAACTACTATTTGTTAAAGACTTACATAAATATTTATATTCAAATGTAAAAAACGGGCATGTAGGAATCACCTGTGTTTTAAATATAAATTTCAATTATGATAGGATTCATATTACGCTTGTGTATGAATTATACACATACATTAATATTCGTAAACAAATCTGCAATAAAAACATTATTCTTTATTAATCATCATATATACTGCGCCTTTGAAAAAAAGATGGTTTTTCATTATTTATGAACGTTTTACTAAAGCACTACCTCTAGACCTTATTAAGCACTAGGGTTCCTAATAAGACCTAGGTATTTGTATTTTTTTAATGGTGAACGAATAATTAAAGTAATTAAATGTAAAAAAATCTTTATTGATAACATTAAAAAGTTCACGTTTCATATTTCGGACAAATATAAGCGACTAAATTTGTTACGACTCCAGCAAATACAACATAAATGAACTTATTGCACATATTACAGGGAATCATGTTTTCTACTCTATCTTCTCAAAAATAACACAATACCAAGGTTCTCTGTTTGTTTTTCTAATACCGTTGGGCTTTGGAACTGGTTGTAGGATGGTAGTTGAAGTTCCAATGCCTAAAATCTTATTAGGACACACCTACACTTTTCGTTATTTACCGAGATTTCGTCAATAAAAACAAAAAGTAGATTCAATATGCTGTGGTATTTTATAGCTGAAGAACCAAGCTTTCGGAAAAGTGTTCATTTATGGATATTTCGTTGAGAAAAAACAAAACTCACTTATCTCAAATACAGAGTGATTTTTAATTACTGAGACATAAAAAATGAGGAATTTAGTGCGGAACCGCTACACAAATATCGTGAATAGGGCTAATGTTCGGAGATTAATTCTGTTCGGTACTGTGTCCGACGTTAACCGATTATGCTTATTGGTCAATTTGAACGTTCCGCGGAATAACGCAATATTATTGGAGAAGTACCAACATGAAAGTACAATACATATTACCTCGATACCACGATATAGTGAAAACTTACCAACACGTTTTTGATACCCGCTACCGCATTGCAAATTTATCAGTAAGTAACTTAAAATAATAATTCATATTAATCCCCTTGACATTGTGATACGTATTTTAGTAATTAATTCATGAGCAGTAATTTAAAAGTATTTTTATTATCATATAGCAATGGTGTTCACTTTGGAAGAGAATATTTTTATAATAAAAACCTATTATGGCATCAAGCACGTTGAAAATGGTGAAGTTCACAAGAAGCTTGTGCGATAGAGTTTTTGCAACAATTTCCAGAGTACAATATGGAAGAAAAATCTCTTCGGCAACATATTCGCAGGACCGTTGAAAAGTTTGAAACACATGGCACTGTGGGATGAAGGCCTTCATCGGGCAGACCATCTGTTAGCGAAGATGTTGTTGAAGAAATAAGAGAGGTGGTCGAAGAAAATCCGCATACGTCCATCCGAAAAGTAATTGCTCGCAGTGGAGTGTATTATTCAACAATCAGGAAGGTGCTTCGAAAAAACCTCAAGATGCGACCTTACAAGGTAAATGTTTTACACCATATAAAACAACAAAATTATGAAGCCAAAGTCCGATATTGTGGTTGGGCTAGAGAACTTTTTACCGATGAAAATCTAAACATAGCATTTATCAGCGATGAAGCCTGGTTCCCCCTTGATGGTTACGTGAACATTCATAACTATCGAGTATGGAGTGCCGAAATCCCTCATGTACTCATTGAGAGGGATCTACATACTATTAAAATAGGAGTGTTTCTTGCTGTGTCGCGAAGAAGGTCCTATGTTCTTCCATGACACAGTTAACGGCTGCCAGGAGCAGGGAGCAACTCCATTTCTAGAAGCATTAGATGAGCATGAGCTTCAGAATAGCTTCTTCCAACAGGACAATGCTCCTGAGAATGTGGTCAATGTTACAATAAATTTTTTAAGTCGTCATTTTCCAGGTGATCGACTGATATCTAAAAGTAGATATCCAGCTCGTTCAATAGATTTAACGCCTTTAGATTTTTTAATTTTCGGATACCCGATAAAAGATAAAGTTTATGAGCACCAGCCTATTGACATTGACGAGTTGGAAGAAGTCATTCGTGATGCTTGTGCTGACATCAATGCCAACATGCTAGAAAGAATATTTACCAACATGGTAAGGCGAAT